>JNEN01000818.1:0-94725 GCA_000697355.1 Syncephalastrum monosporum B8922 | reverse complement strand
GTTGACGAGTATTTCACGTCGCAGGTATGCTCCCGCTGCAAGCTACGTGACAAGAAGGCCAGACTCAAAAATTATCGTCCACCCGCGTTGGAATCCGCATTGCACGGTGTACTGGCTTGCAAGAATTGTAACAGATTATGGCAACGTGACGTCAATGCCAGCAGGAACATTCGCCGCGCCGCTGTGGAGCAGTTGACCAAGGGCAGCAGACCGAGCGACCTCCAGCGCCCGGCGCGGGCTCCAGAAGAGGAAGAAGAACAGGAGGAGCACGAGGAACAAGAAGAACAAGAGGAAGAAGAACAGGAGGAGCATGAGGAACATGAGGGACAAGAGGAACATGAGGAACAAGAGGAACAAGAGGAATAAGAAGAGCAGGAGAGCAACGCGCCGCTGTCGAGCAGTTAACCAAGGGCAACAGATCAATCGAACTCCAGCGTCAGACCCGAACTCCACAAGAGGAAGAAGAACAAAAGAAACATGAGGAATAGCGCGCCGCTGTTGAGCAGTCGACCAGGGTAGCACAGCCCCAGCGCCCATAAGGAGAAGCATCAGAGACATACGAGGAAGAGAGGGAAAGGGAGAGGGAGAGGGAGAGGGAGCGAGGAAAAGAGGAAAAGAGGTATTTAGTGACAAAAGACGCGACTTTGCTGATGATAATTCCAGTACGTGAAGCTCTCCAGCGCTCGGTTTAAAGACCTTGAGCAGCTACTATATAATGAAGTAATAAACCCTAATCCTCACTCCTTATTTTTTTTTGGTTTCTCATCTCTTATTGTTTCGTATAGGAAACACTCTATAAACGCTTAAACTACACATAAACGAAGTGTATAATGAAGAAGTACCATACACTGTGCGGCTAGACTACTGAAATGACTGTTGGTTAAAAATAAAAAAGCACAGCGAAGCGCTTGGCCTCAGTTAAATCGCTGTTCTTACTTGAATATATGCATTTTCCTTTTTCTCGTTTATATAGTACGACCCTGTGGTTTAAGCCGCGGGATCAATGCCTTTTACGCAAAAACGCCGCGATATATGTTGTTTTGTCAGAATACCTCATGATCCCAGCTCCTTCAACTCAATACGCAAGATAATTCGCGTACCTATACCAAAACTCTCGGAAAGCAAATCGTCTCACGACTTTCCACATGACTGCTCACCAGCCAGCGCCCGTACATTTCTGGCTAGAAACATATCTCGGAGAGGTCGTTTTGCTTTGATATCAAACACTAGAAGCTGCCCGATTTTCAAAACACCGGGTGGCAAAAAAAAAAGTTAAACCGGCAATATCCTTCATCGAGCCTTCCAGGAGCGCGGCGTCGGCGCACTTCGCGGACGTCGTCGCCATTATGAAGGCAGCAGTATAAATATATATGTTTAAATATATAACAAAGCTAGATTTTACTATCTTCTCCTTTGGACACGTTGTGGGTTTTGACTGGGTCTAGATACGCACTTGGTAGGCTTGTGTAGTGTGTATATTTAATAATCAGAAAAGATATTAGTTTCTGTATGACATGTCAGTGAATATGTCTGTTCAAGCACTGAGCGGATCCGACCTCTTGTTCTGAAAATATATAGAGTTCAATTTGAGATAGCCATATATCACTTTTTCCTAATTTCATACACCCATCTACACAAAGGCTACAAGGGTAAGCTCTGCAGTTCGTTACACACTACCAGTACGGCTGACGTTTATTTTGTCATTAGCGAACCAGTTAACACCTCATTCAGCGTATTGCTTGTGGGAGTCCACCCTGTTTGGCTTTCGGTGAACATTCATGTACGACTTGATAATTCAGAGTCTTCAAGATAGATCTAACGGGTTTAGTTTTATATGACACAGATACAAGGTCCGTTGGGCGCGCGACAACTGCAGCAGCACTGATTCGTCGGTACCTGTATTGCGTGGGATAAGATGTTGTGAGACTGCTCAGTCTCAGGGGCCTATCTCAGAAATTTCGCTTCTTTCGCCACTTCACTCACCACCTTCCTCTTTCTAGTCACTTATCCCCTTAAACATGACGTCAGTAGTACAGATATCCAGTTCAAAATCTACATATACTTTATTAAACACGCCGATATCTTGAACAACTCAAGTTCATATCCTATTGTCTCCGTTGGATTAGCCTTCTCCACCGACAAATAAAGCCGCTACATTTATTCTCAAGTAGTGCACAATTCCTCTGATCTTATCTCGTACGCGCCAAACGCATCTCTGTGGTTTGACTGGTACTCACAAGTATACAACGCCGACCTATCAAGCTCGGTATTCAGGAACTCCAAATCCAAGCCAACCCACAGTGTGTCTACCAATTTTAAAAGAGTCCAGTTTATATTAATGACATCGTCTCTCTCTCTCCCCTTTTTTACAACCTCGTCTAGTAGTTTACTTCTGCTTCGCCGGCGTCTGAGTAGTCTTTTAGCTCATCAAAGCTCAATAAAACTCTGGATGCGCGGCGTCTTGGCTTGCTTGCCTTCAGTTGCGGCGTTCACAAAGAATAATTGCCTTTTCTTTGTGTGAGTACTCGCTTTTAATCCAGTATTTTTCATGCCCACTTGGTCTCGTTTATACGTAGGCTCGCCTGCGGAAATGAATTTGGCTTTATGATCGCCAACGCTGTATAATGAGACCGTGAATAAAACAGTTGTATTTATGCAATTTGGTCAAATGAAGTAATGATCTTGAACGACTGGCTCTCTGGGCCCAGGGGAGCGTTACCAGGTCGTTCAGAAATAACCGTCTGGAACTGAGCTTGATCAGCGGCTTGGATTTCTTTGATATTGTCGCTCACAAGAGGACTTGGGAAGGAGATTGTCCAATTTCGTGCGCAATGCGACTGTAAGACTCAACTTTTTGTTTTGAGGCCAATAGCTGTGTCAAAGTAACCAGAAAAGTACTTCATCAAGTCGCCCTTATTCGATTAGCCGACCAGTAGTTTCTGCGCTGGCACACTTCTGGATGAATAAAGGTAGATTTTCTTGCCAGCGCTTTGCCACTGATCGAGCTTTGGGATCACGTCAGGATAGACTTCTCCACGCAGCTGACCGCTGATATATCCTTCCTTCCAAATGTAACCCTGGAACGCCTTGAGAGCGCCGATCTTGCGACCTGCATCCATCTGCCACCCAATATTCTTTATTATGGCTTGCTTAATCTCGTCATCCGATCCATCAGAAGGGACCAATACAGCAGACGGTTCGCTGTTCTTCACGTCTTCAGCAGCCTGCTTGCGCAGCTGCTCGATGTGTCCTGAAAGGTCAGACGAAGACCATTGTCGTTTTAAAAGCGCGTCTAGGCATTGAGTAACGTACGGAAACAAAATGTCTTTGACAAAAATAATTGGAGTAATGGTGCCCTCAATGTCGAGGACAACAGCGTGGTAGTTCTCCATGGCAGACGATACAACCTCGGCAGTAAAAAAAAAGCACCGAGCAGATGAAAACTGTCTCTTGTTTCCTTAATTGGTAAGCACTGTCACAAACGTAGCGAATGGAAGCCATTCTAATTTCATAGGAATTTCAGATTCGGGACACTATGATATGAATGTGCCTCGATCTATAGCATCGCATTGTACTGTATATCAACGTAGGGCATAGCGCCTGTCATTTGTGTCCGTGCACAAGCCATGCTATTATTCGGCTGACATTGGACGTGTCGTTACATCAAAAAATGACTGGCTAACAGTAGTTCCATCCGTCTCAGCCGTTACTTGCTGCCATACACCCCGTGTACGCCATTCATTTTCGTGGATGCCAAGCCGCTCTTTTCTATTCGTCGTACAAGAATTTCTTAATGTGGTTGTAATGGTTTTCTTTTCTGGTCCCGGTGACAAAGGAATACATACCTAAGGATTGTCTCATCACGTCCAATGACATCACAGTGACAATAGGAGACCAAAAATGGAAAGCCGGAAGAAATATCTTTGGCGGGTAAATTGAAGCTATGAGCACGGGTTCCACTCTTCCTTTCTCCAATCTTTGTTTTAAGACCCTTTTTATATCTTATTCTTATATACTAGACATGCCGCAATACATTGGAGCGATCGACCAAGGCACGACGTCTACACGGTTTCTCATATTTGACGATGCAGGTCACCTTGTGACATGGCATCAGCTTGAGTTTCAGCAGCTTTATCCTCGACCTGGGTACGTTGCGGCTTTATACTGAAAGTAAACAGAGAAAAGAATACTTAACCGAAACTGTGCAGTTGGATTGAACATGACCCTTTGACATTGCTGGACACGGTCGAAAAATGCGCAGAAGAAGCGCTGAGAAAGTTTGGCATGATGGGGCATGATCAATCGCACATCAAAGGTAGGGGTGGTCGTTGATATGGATACAAGATGAGAGTATACTCATGTGTACATAATGACGGCAGCGGTGGGTATCACAAATCAGCGAGAAACGACGCTCTTTTGGGACAAAAACACGGGAGAGCCACTACACAATGCAATTGTGTGGGGTGATACACGGACCAACAAACTTGTCAAAAAGTTAAAGAAGAAGCAAGACAAGATGGGCACGATCGATACGCAGGATCTCTCTGGCCTGCCTCTTCACAACTATTTTTCAGCCGTCAAGGTGCACTGGTTATTACACAAGGTCAAAGATGTACAAGACGCTGTCCGTGAAAAGCGCGCCATGTTCGGGACCGTAGACAGCTGGCTGATATGGGTACATGATACCAAACATAACAAAGCTTGACTTACTAACTTGTTTTACAGAATCTGACTGGAGGCGCTGAAAAAGGAGGTGTGCACGTCACCGATGTCACGAATGCTTCGCGCACCATGTTCATGAATCTCAAGACTCGAAAATGGGACAAGGATCTACTAGAGTAAGTCTAACCAATGTCATTGTTGCATCTTGACTAAACCAGTTTGCTAGCTTTTTCGAGGTACCGGATCATATTCTACCCAAGATTGTATCGTCTTCTGAGCACTATGGCGACGTCAACGACGGTGGACCCCTTCAGGGATTGCCAATTATGGGTTGCCTTGGTGATCAGCAAGCAGCTTTTGTTGGCCAGAAATGCTTTACAAAAGGCGAAGCGAAAAATACTTATGGCACAGGCGCTTTCTTGCTCCTCCACGTAGGAAACGAGCCTGTCCACTCGAACCACGGTCTGCTTTCTACAGTTGGATACCAGTTTGGACCTGACGGTGAAGTCAACTATGCACTCGAAGGCTCCATTAGTGTGGCAGGTGCTGCCATTCGATGGCTACGGGATAATATGGGTATCATCAAAGATACAAAAGAGATCGACCACTTTGCAGAAAAAGGTACCTATCCAAAGGCTAAATTAGACAGCATGCTCATGCAGAGCACGCATTAGTTTCGGACACCGGTGGTGTCATGTTTGTCACAGCCTTCTCCGGTTTGTTCGCACCCTATTGGCGGGATGATGCACGTGGTACACTGGTCGGCTTGACTCAATATACAAACAAATATCACCTCGCGCGCGCGACCCTTGACGCCGTGTGTTACTCGACCCGCGCCATTTTGGAAAGCATGAAAGACGACGGCGATGTACCTCTCAAGATTCTCAAGGCAGACGGTGGCATGTCCAACTCGAACGTGTGCATGCAAACACAGTCCGATGTACTCGGCATCCCAGTTGAGCGACCTGCCATGCGCGAAACTACAGCACTTGGATCGGCCATTGCTGCCGGTCTCGCCTACGGTATCTGGAAAGACCTTGATGCCGTACGTGGTTTGATAAACGTCGAGGACGCAGAGGTGTTCAAACCAAGTATCTCGAAAGAAGAACGCGATCAGCATTACACTATGTGGGAGGCTGCTGTCCAGAGAAGCATGGGATGGACGGACGTTTATCATGGTAATGATGATTAGATTATCAGTATTCTAGTTACTGGCGCATACCGTATGTGCTCCCTGTATATATGTCCAATTATAATTTATACACTTATAAATCGCTACTTTTATGGAGTTATAACAAATCACAGCCGAAAATGAAAAGCCAGAGGATAAAAGGCTGGCTATATGAATCTTATACACATGTAAATATGCTATACTCGGTAAAAGAAATAGGCATCCTCCTTGTCCGTAACATCTTCCTGGCGGCGGCCTGTATTGGTAATGTACTGCTGTGGACGATCGGCGAGAATATCATGTCGCCGCTTGTTTTCCTTTTTGTAAGACCACCGAAGATATAGGAAGACTGCCATAGTGACTACTGCAGCGATCATATACGCGATGATAGCGGGTCTGTAGCGTGGCGCGTCCTCTTGCCGCAGCGTGAGAGGACCCAAGAATTGGCCAATCGTGTAGCCAATCATATTGGCACTGGTATAGAGCGTCTTCTTGGTGACGCCTGACACGTTGCTGGCAATGTAAGTCTGCATCAGAATATTAGTCGCTAGATTTTCTGCCAAGTAGAGACCGGCCAATCTGACGCTGGATTGAGGTAGTACGAGCAGCAATAGAGAACCGACAAAGGACACGAATGCGCTAAGAGCACCAAAAATGCCGATCTCATTAAAGTGGAAGCTAAGAAAAATGGCACTCAAATTCATGCATATGATAGCGGCACCTTGTGGAATATTGAGTAGGAGAGAATTCAGCTTCTGAGAGTGGATAAAGCCAAGTTTATGAGAATTTACATTTACGTATTGAGATAGGCTAATGAAATGCCCACTTACTGAAAACCCCATCTGTGCAATGATCTGGGAGCGGAACACACTCAGTGCTCCCGTTATCAGGTTATTGAAACAGGAACCAAACAAGTAAGCATACAGTCTCGGATCGCGCACACTCTCCGTCGCCTGCGACCATTGGATCCTGTATCGTAACACAACGGCGTTGTCTCGTGAGCGGTCCTCTACAATGCGCTTCTCCTCGGGTGAGAGCTTAAACCAGCGCGACTCGACTGTGTCAGGCAGAAACACAAATATGAGGATACCCCATAGAACCGTGAATGCACCACAGAGGAGCATGCACCAACGCCAGGCCCGCAGACCGGCTAGGCCATCCATATGACCAAAGCCATAGCCTATCAGGCCGCCTAAAGCTGAACAGACTGACACTGAACATTGTAAGATACCGAGGCGGATGACCTGTTCTCTCCGTCGGTAAAAAAGGCTGACAAGGTGATACGAGACAGGATAGGTCGAGGCTTCAGCAAAGCCGAGAAAAACGCGAAATGCAAAAAGAGCTTGGAATGTTCTTCCGAGAGACATGCATGCCGTGATGGTGCCCCACACGCAGACAAGTATACCAAGGTACTTGGATGCGGGAAGGATAGGCATTAAATAGCTGTTCGTTATCTGTAAAAAAGAAGGGTCGTTACTTTTACATTTTTCTTAAGTGCTCGACTGTAATCACCTGAAACGCGAAATAACCAATATAAAAAGCGGATCCGAGCCAACCAAACTGATTCTGGTTTATGCCTGTGTCTTCATAGATGCCCAGCACACCAGCATAGTTGAGAGTTGACTTATCCAAGAACTTCATGCAGTCAAGTCACCAAGGCACGCTGTATTGTTTGAACACGGAAACATCGGAGGGGTTTTCTTTACCTGCAGGAACCAGAGCGGGCATAACAGGGTCAAGATTCTCAAGTCAATCCGCCGCAGCAGACAGCTTTCTTCGCGCTTTGAGAAATAAACAGAGGTTCTGTTGGATGCAGCATCGGTAAGCGCCGAGCCGTCCTCAGCAGTGACCTTTTCTTCCAAGTCATGTGATCTGTGCATGCGTCGCAAAGACTGATTTTATGAGGTTGCACCCAAGCAAGATGAGTTGATGGTTTATATAGCTTTTGCGAGTTCATTAATGATATTAAGGAGTCACTATTTATGCCACATCAGGCGAATGACACAGCAGAGAGTAAAATCGGTGAAGGCGTTTCGTGTTTGCGTACAAAGGCAAGCACATAGCTATTTTTGCTGTACTGTTGTACTGTATGTACGCTGTGGAACGATTCAGGATATAGCCGTAATTTCTGGCAGTAATGTGATCTATAATGTACGCATGCCTTTTTCACGACTGAGCATTTCTCTTAACCCAAAGATTATGCTCATCAGTAAACGAGATATCAAGAATACAGTATACTGAACTATATTGTACAGTAAAGCACATACGGTCGTGAAGGGCCAACATGGAAGCTAGCCCTACATATATCCCTTGGTCACACATGCGACGTCTGCACTTCCATCAGTCGTGCAGGAAATACCTTACGAGTCGCTGACAAGTTTACTTCTGATTATACACGCAGTTTATGTCAATCCGCTCGCTCTCTCGTACTGAGACAGTGATGAAGACCTCAGTGAATGGGTATCTATCAATACAAGTTTAAATAACGTGGAAGCAATGTGTTCGGTTTCCTTCCCCATCATGGCTGTTAGTCGTTTATCAGTGAGCTCACAGTACAACACGTGAGATCAAGTCAAGGCGTTGCTGAAAGGCAGATGGTTGCTTTTATGTTCAACAGAAGATTCATGCTGACGTCTCTCTGTATGTACGGTCAATACAACGGTCGCTCATTGAGATGTTGCGTGCAGAGAAATTTTTTTATTTCTGGCAAGCAGTGCCTCGACTTGTCTCAGACGCTTGTCCCAGTCCATGTCTGATTCGGTCCAATGCACGTTTGATTTTTGCCATGAGGAAGGCAAGTGCAATGATCCTACGCCAGTTTGCACAACCTTATACCTGTAAAGTACCCATCGACTTGCTTCAAATCCATGTCGATGGCCATGTCGCAGAGCAACTCACCATCGAAGAAGCCTTACAGCAAGGACGACGATCCACTCTCAATAAGCGCAAGGTACAGAAGGCGAAAGCCACCTTTGCTTTAGTAGAAAATGTACTTACATGTGTGTATTTTAGTTTGAAGATGATACGGAGGAGCTTCCCACAAAAAGGACGTGCACAACCCTTGATTTTGCGCGCGACCGCCTGAGCCGTCAGAAAAGCATCTGGGGCAAGGCTGTGCCACCCACTCGACGTGGAGCCGATGTCATGAGACAACTACAGAGACGTCTGTCCGGGCAAAACAAGAACGAGAGGGTCTACCTGGGCAGTCTCAGCACAGAAGAAATCGTAGGCGAGTTTTGGGACAAGGGGTGGAGCTGTGGGTACCGTAACTGTCAAATGCTCCTGTCTTTTCTGGAGAAGCAGGAGGAGCACCGCCGTCCTCTCGTGCGCCAGGTGCCTGATCTTGATAGCCTGCAGCGGCTTTTGGAAACAGCATGGAAAGAAGGTAAAAAAGCTTAAGTTTGCAGATGCACCAGAGCCACATGTTCACAGACCACCCCTTGAGGTTATGATCCTGCCGGCGCCTCCCAACTAGACCACACGGTGCATGAGACGCGCAAATGGATTGGCACTACCGAAGTCTATGTCATGCTCACCTATCTCGGCATCCGGTGCACGATCCTAGACTTTGACCTGAACGTAGAGCGGCACGATACCCTGTTGGACTGGATCCAGTCCTACTTTGAGAGCGCCCTTGGTCAAACCCAACCAAGCCTGCACAATAATGCCTTTGAGCGCCTTATGCATGCATCCGCATGCAAATCCAAAACTGTACATTTAACCGACCGACCGCCCATTTATCTCCAGCATCAGGGTCACAGCCGGACCATTGTAGGCATCGAGACCCTTGCGAAGCGACGCACTCTGATCTGCTTCGACCCGGGTCGTCGACTTTTGCGACAAACCCAGCAAGCAGCCGAGCCCTCGCCTCACATATTTCGGGTCGATGCCAAGACGATTGCAAAAAACGATCAATATCAACTGCTGGTCCCAGGTCACGTTGTGGACGGGCGGACCTTGACCGACAGAAGCGTTACTCGAATTGCATGGCAGTCTTCACCTGGCTATTTGCTGACAGATCAAGAACAGCTTGACCGAAAGCATATCACGAGCATTCGTGTTACTTGAGCTATATCGAAAGAGTACGTACTCATGGTGAGTTACATCTAATGAAAGTTTATGGCGATCGTCAAGGGTAGCGTTACGATTTATGTACGACATGCAGTCAGATCCGTCTACTCTTTTTGCATAGTGGGTCAAATAAAACGCCTTTGCCATCTGCCTGGAGTTTGCCCCTTACTCTTTCTGCTTTCTCTTATTTATCTTTTCCCTTCTCTTACCGACTTCTTATTAACTCTTTTTACCCCGCCGGACCCATGTCGCTTCTTTCCCCAAAAACGGCTAAAGAAGAGGGCGTATCCATAGACGGATATGTCGTTGAGACTGAATGCGTCGAGAGAGCGTATGAGCCAGATCCGTTTGCCCATGTCAACCCTATGGTACAGAGGACCATTGGGCCCTTTTCAGGTACGAGGGCGTTGGGTATCTCTAGATGACAACTACCGAAGATATCTAATACTGTGTTATGCTGTAGCCTGTATGCTAGCGATCGGTATATCGATAGGCAGCGGTATCTTTTCTGCTCCATCCGGCGTCCTGGTGGGCGTAGGTTCTGTAGGCATGTCGCTTATCATGTGGGCTGCGGGGATTGTTTTTGGATTGTGCAGTATTTTGGCATACGTGGAGCTTGGTACAGTAAGTAATGGATTTCCTTTCTAATCATGGATGAAGGACGGGTTGATCGTGTCAAGATGTGCCGTTAATTTCATCCACCTCCTGCGCGCATGGATATGGAACTAACATGACCTCGACCCTGCGTCTTTATTGACACCTATAGATGCTACCACGCTCCGGAGGCGAGAAAGAATATCTCGACTATGGTGAGATTCTGGAACCTAATATGACATGTGAAATACGTAAAATGGGCAAAATGATACTAATCAAGAGCAATTTTTTTTCCTTTAGAGTACCGAAAACCCAGGACACTGGTACCGTTTATGTTTTGTCTGACGCTCTGCTTTTTGACGCGACCGGGTAACTGCGCCGCTGATGCCATTGTGGTGGGCACGGTAAGAGATGATGCAATTCTTGATTTAATATCGTGCTGACTGGAATGGTTACACACATCACTAGTATATCAAATATGCAGGTGCGTGCATAGCATGATACAACCAAATGCTTGGGTCACCGAAAAGTCGCGGGAAAAAAAGAAGCTAATCTTAAAACTATGTAGCTGGCGTCGATGACTGGAATCCATGGATCGAAAAGGCCATTGGTGTCGGGGTCATCACGCTATGCTGCTTGTTGCACGCGTGCTCGACAAAGTGGGGTCTTCGGGTAAACAACGCTTTGACGGTGATCAAGACACTGGTCCTCGTCTTTATCGCCATCACAGGGATCGTCGTCGCCGCGGGTGGCGCGCCGCACGTGCCCAATACGCACAACCTTGAGAATATTTTTGCAGGCACCTCGCAGAACGGCAACGGCTACGCGAGCGCGCTCATTAAGGTCGCGTTCACGGTCGGTAGCGGCAACAATGTCAACTACATTCTCGACGAACTGAAGGACCCCATCCGTACCCTCAAGGTCTCGGCAGCGGTGTCGTTTAGTATCATCACTGTGCTCTACATGGTAGTGAATGTGGCATACTTTATCGTTGTTCCCAAGGCGGTGATCTTGGGGTCCACTACGACGGTCGCCGCCGAGTTTTGTACGCGTGTGTTTGGGCCTGCCAGTAGCAGCGTGCTTCCGGCCCTGATCGCACTGAGCGCGTTTGGCGCTACCAGCACGATTACGGTTACAAGCGGCCGAGTCATTATGGAAGCGGCGCGCGACGGGTATCTCCCTTACGGATCAGTGTTTGGACGGCCTTCTTCTTTCTCGGGTGCGCCAACGTGGGCTTTTCTGATCCACTGGCTTATCACAACGATTGTCATCGTGGGGCCTCCTGCAGGAGCTTACAATTTTTTCGTTGACGTGGCTGGATGTAAGCAGGATATAAACGAGGGACGTAAGATTATGATGCTAATCAACATACTTTCGGTAGACCCCTTGGGTTATTTTACGGTGCTTGCTGTGGTGGGTATGCTTTGGTTGCGCCGAACAGAGCCCGAGAAAACTCGCCCGTTTACCGCGCCCTGGGTGACAAGCGTACTTTTGATCCTCTACAACATCTTCCTGATCATTTTTCCCTTTGTACCAACCGGGCATTCCGATAGCGATTTGCCCTATTGGCTGTATCCGGTGATCGGTGTTGCTGTCATTGGGGTTACAGCGGTCCTATGGTATATCCGTATGATACGCTTCGATGGCATCCATCGTGCTCTGTAAGTATCGATTGCCTCGAGCTAAGATTTTATATTTTTACTTAATATCCTTCTCACGTTTGGATATCCATAGTGATTGATAAGGGAAATGCATGGGTCATCAGTCGCTCTACTTTGAAAAGACACCACCATCATCCGACTTCTGCCTCCGCGTTCTTCCACTCTTTCTAATAAGATAGACGACACAACAAAATGTACTAGACATAAAATGCATTATAATGTTAAGAGGGCTGCTGTTGATTTGGCGAGATACAAGAGTGATGACTACCGCCACGGTGATACTGTGTCAAGGGACGTAGCCGCCTGTCCGGCGAAGGCCGTATATGAAATGTCTCCAGGACCGCTCTTCTGACACAAGTAGAATGATATGTATGTATTTACAGGACACGTTATGTACAGGGTTACTCAATGTCGTGGTAGGCGCTGGTATCTTGAGTTTCGGTCGAGGCTGCCATACGCGCCATCTTCCGAGCGAGCATCAGATCAGGAACGAGGTCAGCAGTGGTCAGACGCTGGCGACAGCCGGATACAGGGCATTCAACACGGTTGTGGTTTTGTCGAATAAGAGTATGGATTGCGTCCTTGGAATAATGGTGGCGGCAAACTCTGCCCATGACGGGCTCGTCGAGGGGCAGCTGAGTGATAGGGCAGATGTAAGACTGCTTCGTGCGGCCGACCACCAGGTCATCGTCCTCGTCCTCGCTGCCCAGGCCCGGCATAGGCTCGTCCGGATGGTGGATCTCCCAGACGGCCTGCTTGAACTCAATGAACTGGGGGTGGGCGTAGTACTTTGTCTTTGCTGATTTGGCCTCGTAGGCGCGTCGTGCCTGCTCCCATTTCTGGTCATATTGCGCCGGGAGGTTGTTGACGGGCTGCTGCTGACGAATCCTCTCAGCAAGACTGGTCATAATTGATTTTTGATCATGCAGCATTGCTTGATAGTCGATAAGATGGGTAAGGCTGGTCTCAATCTCGGCATTGAGTTCATTGTTATTAAGCAATTCGAGATCGCATGCAACGTCCATGGCTTGATCCCAGCCAATTTTGAGAAAGTCGTTCACTGTTTCAAAATCGTTAAACGAGACGCCAATACGATCCGCAACGTGAGGTTCGAAACGAATATTCTCCAGCTGCTCTTCAAGAGAGGGAGCAGTGGGGTCCAGCGCGTCATCCATGGAGGAGTGTTCTCGTCCTAAAATGGTGTTGTAGAAAAAAAATGTACGGGAGTACGAAATTTTGAAGGCGGCGCGCGCGCGCAAAACTACACAGTGGGTCTTTCCTCTCTTCCTGCATATTTTCTGTTTCTCCTTTCCTGATCTACCCAAGACATGAGTTTCTTGAAACGAGCCTTGAAGCACACAAACCCAAATCCAGCAGTAAAGCTGCCAAGTCAGGAACCTTTGGCCTCGAATGCGCCGACTGTCAGTCCTCTCGCGGCCACGACCCAAGACTCCCCGTCGCATCGATCGGCTTCACTTTCGTCTGCCGTTCCCATGACAGCGTCGCCACCCGCGGATCCTGTCTCGTGTGCACCCATGTCTCCACCTTCCAAAGCCAAGGACAGCTTCATCGAAACTTTGCTGGACTCGCTTTCGGCAGGTGCACTCGGCACACCCCCTCAGTCGGTTGCCAGCTCTGCAGGCAGCCCTCCTGGCGATGCCGCCGTCAATACAGCTGCCCGGCCCCACTCGATCAAGCCTGCCTTGTCCTCTCCTGCAAGATCACCCACAGGGTCACTCAATACCACACACATCGAGCCAGTGGCAAAGCTGCATCTTCCTCCCATCGATCCCTGCACTCAGCAGCCATCTCACGATTCCGCCACCCGCTCCGTTGCGCAACAAAAGGCACCGGCTGTCACTCCGGTCAGTGCGCGACCACCCACTCCAGCTGCCACGGCATCCGTGGCCCAACAAGACACTCACACAGCGTCTCCCTCTAACGTCCAAAAGCAGAGTCCAGCGACCACTCATTCCAATGCACAGCAAGCTACAGGAGAAGAAAAGACACAGGTGACAGCCGTCCCTACTGCACACCAGGCGCCCCCAGACATTCCTGTAACTCCAGTAACACCCGTGACACACTCGACGGCACAGCCAGAAACAAAAGTCAAAGCGTTAGTGAAGACAGAGGCGCCGTCTGCGCCCCTCCCACACCAGGGTGCTCCTCAGCCAGCTCAAAGCACCAAAAAGCAAGGGAAGCGCAAGGCGAAGAACCAGAACCCAGGGAATCAGCAGCCCCGACCGAAGAACAAGAAGCGTCCTGTAAATCACTTTGATTCTGAACAAAACATCTCCAAGGCATCCGAACTCGACGATCTTGACTTTGATGCGCTGCTCAAGCGCCACGAGCAAAAACCAAACAAGCAAAACAAACCAAAAAACCAGGACAAACGCAAAGAAGCGCCAACTCAGGCATCTGCTCAAACCAAAAAACCACGTGTGATGTATTCGCAACAGCAACAGCACCAGCAGCAACAGCATCCGTCTCGTCAACACGCAATGCAGCAGCAGCAGCACCAGCACCAGCACCAGCACCAGCATCAGCAGCATCAACAGCAACAGCGTCAGACGACGTATCAAGGACACTCTATGCATCAACACCAAGGACCTCCAGCATCAGCAGTAGCACGCGCGCCTTCTCGTCAGGAAATGTCCCCTGCTGGTCCCCCTGCCGATCTGGCTTACATTGTCAATAACAGTAAGTGATCACTTCATTGGCATGGAAGATACAGTGTCCTCATCCCTAATTAGTCGCAGGTATACCCACGAACACGATACCCAAGGCAACAGGGCCAAGTGCAGGACCATCCACATATCCACCCACAAATCCTAGACCCTCCGTGCCCTCCGGCCAAGGGCCTCCTCGAGATCCACGCCAACGCGATCCGCGACAACGCGATCCACGACAACGCGATCCACGCCTTCCTCCTCAACCTCTCTCTCAGCCTCAGACTCAGTCTCAAGCTCTACCTCAGTCTCAAGCTCAGCCTCGGTCTCAAGCTCAAGCTCAATCTCTACCTCAACCTCAACCTCAACGACCAGGCCCTTCTCCCCCTTCGCAACAGGCATCCAAAGCCGGCAGACCAATTTGCAAATACTACTCACAAGGAAAATGCAAATGGGTAAGTCCAGCTGGGTAAAGCAGTATGTTATCATTGACTGACCTCGTTTCATAGGGAGATCAATGCCACTTCAGACACGAGGGCAAGAGTGTCTTGCTGGTGTGCCGACACCACAAGATTGGTAAATGCACCAGCATTAACTGCAACTTTTCCCACGATTTGACCTTGGAGCCTTGCCGGTTTTACCACATTGACGGGAGGTGCACCACCGGAAACTATTGCCCCTTCAGTCATGCCCCGCTCGATGATGACATGCGGGTGCGCCTCCGTGCCATGACCGGTCCTTGTAAATACTACCATCTCAAAGGCTTCTGCACATCCGGCGACGAGGAGTGCATGTTCTCCCACGATGATATCACTGATGCTCAGTACGCAAAACTCAAAGAAGCCCATCCGGATGTCGTGCCTCCGGCACCTGACGTTTCTTCATAAAGAACCCTACCCATTGCAAAACTGTTTTCTATCGAGTAATATACTCTACACAAATACAAGTCTGCTTCGATTGAAACTTATCTTATATCCACGTTTTACTTGATTCAGACAGAAGGTGATGAACCAAGTCGAACATTGTGTCCACTCGCTAGGCACATATAAGAAGACAAACAAAAAAAAAGAGAGCCATAGCCTAGTCAATGCATCACTAAATACTCATAAGACACGTAGTAAGGTGTGCGCAGCAGCGCATAAGGCCTTGGAATCCTGACAGAGACAAGGAAAAGGCTTGCTACGCTAGGCAGTTCCCTCCTCACCGTAGTAAAAGTGAATTTGGATCGGATCCAATATGCCTGCTGTTGGTTTTGAAGAGGGAACGGCCATGCAGTCGTAAAATTTGCGGCGAGTCGCCCTTGTCAGTCCCTTATGTTTCGCCGCTTCCTGCCCAAGTATGCACTCCAACCGGGCTATCGAAGGACGCTGGCCACCGTGGCACGGGGCGAGCACCCCCAGAGACGGTTGGCATATCCGATCAGTGTAGCTCCCATGGTCGACATTTCCACTCCAGTAAGACATACTCGGTCACCCTGACAACACTCTTTGCTCATTGTCGTCGTAGTACTTTCTTGAGCTCCTACATATCATATCCGG
Source organism: Syncephalastrum monosporum B8922 (assembly GCA_000697355.1). Classification (NCBI taxonomy): domain Eukaryota; kingdom Fungi; phylum Mucoromycota; class Mucoromycetes; order Mucorales; family Syncephalastraceae; genus Syncephalastrum; species Syncephalastrum monosporum. The sequence continues at coordinate 78,359 of JNEN01000818.1, read as the reverse complement.
CGCCCACCGCTATGCGTATTATACCGAGATGCATTTTGCTCAGGTACGGGATCACCGCTCGATGTTACCAATCACGACATTGATCCCCTTGGTTAGGCGATCTTGACTCACCAATCGCACTTGCATGCTTACTTGGGCCCACCTCGACCGAATGTGGTCGTTCAACTAGGCGGATCCGACCCAGACGTGATGGCACGTGCGGCGGCGTGCCTCGAGGAACGTGGCTATCATGAGATTAATATCAATGTGGGGTGTCCAAGCAAGGCGGTGCAACACGGCCAGTTTGGTGCGGTGCTCATGAAATCGCCTGAGCTCGTACGGGATATTCAGCGTGCGATGCAAACGGCCGTATCCATTCCTGTCACCGTCAAGTGTCGCCTCGGCGTCGATCACCTCGACTCGTATGACTTTTTGTCCTCGTTTGTCAATACACTCGGCCCAGTGCCCCACTTGATTGTGCACGCCCGCAAGTGTCTCTTGAAGGGATTATCGCCCAAGCAGAACCGGACGATCCCGCCCCTCAACTATGAACGGGTATATGCACTCGCCGAGGCATTCCCAGACCTGCCCATCACGCTGAACGGAGGTATTGCCGAGGCGCATCAGGCGGCTGACGCGTTGCACAAGGTCGATGGCTGCATGATTGGTAGACGAGGTAAGGCGTCGGTTGGTGTCGGGCAACTGAAAGTCTCATGTATATCTGCAGTGATGGATTCTCCTTTGTTCCTGCAAACCCTCGATCGAGGTACGTGATCCAAAGGCTAGTTTGCACAGACAAACGCTGAGCAATCCATTCTACAGAGATTTACGGTACGCCTGAGCACGCTGTCAAGTCCCCAATTGCCATTATCAGAGAATTCCTAGGTAAATCAAGCCAAGCCAGGAACCCATTCTAAGAAACTGACGATGACGGTGTTAGACTATGCCAGAAGGCTGCCCGAAGAAGCAGACTACAACACAGGCAGATGGAATTTACCACCACTGACAGTGCTGTCCAAACCTCTGGTCAAACTATTTTCTGGCAAGGCAGGCCGAGACTTTCGGCGAGAGCTCCAAATACAGCTCCAAAAGACCACCGACTACGACCTGGAAAGCCCTGTAACGCAGGCGTTACTTGCAGCTGGCCTAATTACTGATTCTTCCCAGCTCCAGCAGCCTAACCCTTATTTGCATTCACCTACTTGCCATACTACAGTCGCATAATCCGTCCTATAGACCTTTGATCATGATAGCTAGATATCCACTCCAAAAGCATACTTCGATAGACTCGCATTTGTAACAATAAAAGAAAAAAAAAAAGGCACAGAGACAGAAAAATGGCATGTTGTATAGCGTAAAGTGGTGTGTGTATGTATAAACGATGATACGAGGTTCAATCAGCGTAATGGTTGTCATGGAGATGATGTAAATATAATTGACACGGGCTTAGTGGGACATGTTCTTACGACCCTTGGCGAGGCGTCGCTGCAGAACACGGCGGCCATTCTTTTTTGTGATGCGCGAAAGGAAGCCGTGGCGACGCTTGCGAACCAGGTTCGAGGGCTGATAGGAGTTGCCGTAGCTAATGAATCGGGCCTGGGTCGAGGCGAATGGGTTCCAGGAGAACAGACTGTGCGGAGAGACAGAGTTTGACAGGTCAAAACAACAAGGAAAAAAAGAAGTAACCATCGCAAATCTATTTTTACCTCGATCCCAAAAGAGAGGGGGTGGCCTGCGTTGTAGTAGCAGTTGTAGCAGTTGTGGCGGCAGCAGTAGGACGAGCAGCAACACCCAAAAGGGCACGCGGTGCCAAGGACCAAAGGCGATTCATGAGGTAATGAAGAAAATAGAAATGAAGAAAAATAGCAGGTAGCTATTGCGGGCTATTTAGGACACAGAAGAGTCACAAGGGCCCAGCGCCGGGTTGAACAGTGCGAAACAGCTCGATTTCCTAATGTGTATGAACGTGTAGCTGTACCAAAGTTGTCTTTTTTTTTTTTTTCATATACATATTTTTTCCTTTTCTTCACTTACCTTTCTTCCACACTTCTTCTTTTATCTTGTTGTCATCAGTTCCATGGCGCACGATCATCAGCCTTCCGAGAATACGCCTTTGATACCTCCTTCAGATACCTCTTCCCACCGTCGTCGGGGATCCGTTGTCTCTTACACTTACCAGAGCCAAGAATGCGCCAATGTCACAACCAAAGATCAAGGAGCTGCCAAATCGACCAAACGGAAGCTCATGTTGGCTACGGGTCTTGCGCTTCTCTTCTTCGCTACTGAGCTCGTTTGCGGATATTTTGCAAACTCTCTGGGTAACATATCATTTTCTTTTTTCATATGTCAATGGTCGGCTGTTATCGGGTTATTCATTACTATTATTTCTATAGCATTGATGTCAGATGCCTTCCACTTGTTGTCTGACGTAGCGAGTTTTATTGTTGCCATCGCTGCTATTTATCTCGCCGAAAAGCCGCCCACCAAGAGTAAGTCTATCCTGTTTGTATCCTGGCACTGTGTTTATTGACATGCTGCGTAGAACACACCTTTGGTTTCCACCGGGCTGAGGTGATTGCCGCGCTGATCTCCGTCTTCACCATCTGGGTTCTTACTGGCGTTCTTGTACTCGAAGCAGTCGAGCGAGTCAAGCACCCGCAACCTATCAATGCTCGATTGGTAAGCATAAGGTTTAATATACATATACAATCCCCTGAGTCAACTGACTGTTTCAGATGTGCTTAACTGCGTCCATTGGCGTCGCCATCAACGTTCTGTAAGTCAATTGTATAGACAATCACTCTAAGGGAAGACTCATCTGTTTTGAAGGTTGGCTTGGATTTTGGGCGGCCACCATCACGGCCATGGTCACTCGCACGATCACGGCGAGGCACACAGCCATGACGAAGAAAACCATGCTCACGAGGAGAACCACGGCCACGCTCAGAAGAAGCAGCCTCGCCACAAAGAAGCCAACATCAACCTGCGTGCAGCTGCGCTGCATGTCATTGGTGACTTGCTTGCCTCCATTGGTTAGTAATATAGGAGGAAAAGAAGGGGGATGGGGGAAACCAACCAAGTACTCATATTATGTTTAGGTGTCCTGGTTTCGTCCGTCATTTTGATGTTTAAACCCAATCTGACCATTGTGGATCCAATCTGCACGTTCATCTTTTCGCTCCTTGTGCTGTACACAACCTATCATCTGGTCCGCGACTCCCTCGGTGTCTTGATGGAGGGAACACCGGGCGGCATCGAGCCCGAGGCGATTGAAGAGTCACTGTTGCAAATCCCCGGTGTCGTGGCCGTGCACGACTTGCACGTGTGGACCCTGTCACCTGGCAAGAGCTCGCTGACGGCTCATATTACGATTGCGCGGGATGCCGATGTTCGCTACGACGAGATCCTGGCACGGGGCCAGCGGGTCGTGTGCGACCAGTACGGCGTCCATCATTCAACGCTGCAGGTCGAATCCGAACAGGCAGGCTTCACGAGCCATTGCAGACCAGAGATATGCACGCCCGTGCACTAAAAGTCTCTAACGCTTTTTTAACCTTTTTTTTTTCATCCACTCATTCATATTTTATACAAACACAAAATATCACACATACACCCTATATTATAACACTATCCACATCCAGCCACACATGCACATTACGACACGGATTTATAATTAAAAAAGGTCAACAATCAAAAACCCTTCCTGCCTTTATGCATAAATGTGTCCCCCTCCCGCTTTTCTATCCTGTCAATATCATTCGTTCTCCCACTATCAAGGTGCGGTTGATTGTAAAAGAATGCAAACATCCCATAAACCCCATATTTCCGCCTGATTTCTCCGGTCCGCCGAAAAAAGGAAAGAAGGGCTCAGTGATTATTACTTTTATGTGTGCGTTGTGTGGTTTGAGGGTGATATGTGTGTCACCCAGATGGCATGTGAACCAGGTCGACATACGCTCACTTTCCTATTTTTCTGCACCCTTCTGTAGTTCTTTTCCTTCTCCTTTCTCTTCACTCTCTTACACTTTTTTTCTTACTTGATCTTATCATCAAAATGACCAAGAAATACATTGGTGCGATCGATCAGGGCACGACATCCACTCGCTTCGTGATTTTTGACGAGCGAGGTGCTATTGTCACGTACCATCAGATGGAATTTGAGCAGCATTATCCACATCCAGGGTAACCTTAAAAAAAGAGACAGCAAAGAAACAGAGGGTGGATGGAGCGGGGGAATCAACAAAACGAGCTAAAAATCTAACACAAATACATAAAAACAAGATGGGTGGAGCATGATCCGTACGACCTTCTTGAAAGCGTACAGACATGTATCGAACACGCGGTGCGCAAGCTTAAAGCCAAGGGAGGCGATGTATCCGACATTGCTGGCGTCGGTCTCACGAACCAGCGCGAGACAACGATCGCGTGGGATAGTCAGACAGGCGAACCTTTATACCCCGCGATCGTGTGGAGTGACGGCCGGACCAGTGCAACCGTCAAAAAGATGGCGGCTCAGTCTAAGCAGGGCATCAACGCGCTTCAACCCATTTGCGGTCTGCCCTTGACGACTTACTTTTCCGGCGTAAAGTTGCGCTGGATGCTCGACAATGTTCCTGAAGTCAAGGCCGCCCTGGATGAGCGTCGCCTACGCTTCAGCACTGTGGATACCTGGCTAATTTACGTACGTTTTAAAAGCACCATCGTATGATTTTGGGCTGACGCGTGTGAAATCACATTGTAGCACTTGACAGGCGGCATGAAACACAATGGAATACTTGTCACAGACGTCACCAACGCGAGTAGGACGATGTTGATGAACATTCATACCATGGAGTGGAGTCAGGACGCCATCGAGTAAGGAGAAAAGGGGGAAGTGTTCAGATCGACTGCAGATGTTTACAGATTTGTATACACCACTAGGTTTTTCGGGTTTCAGGGGATCCAGCTCGCCAAAATTGTTTCATCTTCTGATATCTACGGCGCAATCCATTCGGGGTCACTCGAGGGCGTGCCGATCGGCGGCTGTCTGGGTGACCAGCAGGCCGCGCTCGTAGGTCAAAAGTGCTTTGATATCGGTGAGGCCAAGAACACATACGGCACTGGATGCTTCATGCTCTTCAACATGGGTCCCGAGCCGGTACTGTCCTCAAACGGCCTGTTGACAACAATCGCCTACCAATTTGGCAAAAACCGCCCTGCTTACGCGCTCGAGGGCTCGGTCGCGGTCGCCGGCTCCTCACTCCAGTGGCTGCGCGATAATCTGGGCATCATCGCTGACGCCAAGGAAGTCAACGCACTCGCTTCTCAAGTCGAGGACACAGCCGGCGTCTACTTTGTCACAGCGTTTGCGGGCCTATTTGCACCGTATTGGCGTGATGATGCACGCGGCACGATCTGCGGTCTGACCCAGTACACGAACCGGTCGCATATCGCGCGCGCCACCCTTGAAGCCGCGTGCTACCAGGTCAAAGCCATCCTCGACGCGATGAATGCCGACTCGGGCCACCCGCTGCGCTCGCTCAAAGTCGACGGCGGCATGTCCAACTCTGACCTATGCATGCAGATCCAGGCCGACCTCCTCGGCATCCCAGTCGACCGTCCCGCCATGCGCGAAACCACTGCGCTTGGCTCGGCCATCGCAGCCGGCCTATCAACCGGCTTTTGGCCGGATTTAGAAGCGGTGCGTCAGGTCAACATGGAGAATCGGACCGTGTTTGAGAGCAAGATCGACGAGGCAAGGCGTAACGAGCTCTATCATGGCTGGAAGGAGGCTGTCTCGCGCTCGTATGGTTGGGCTACTCAACTGTAGATTATAACCATATTTGCAAAGATATATTATTATTGCGTATCAAAAGACCTTTAAAGCATACTATAGCACACTCTACTTATTTTCTTGCTCTAAACAACTTACCCTGCTCATAGTATTCCACATGCAGTTATCCTGCCTGAACTTGTTTACATTTGTTATACACAATATGCAAAATACATTTCATCTTCGATTAAGTTTTGCATTCTTTTCGTCTTTGATGAGCCGTTGAAACGGGAGTGTCGCACTTTTAAGGAAATTTTTTAGCTCATAGAGTTCCGAGCTTCTGGTACAGTGCATATGATCTCGGATTTCCTTATCTTTATACACAAATTGCGTGTGAGGCGTTTCGACCAATCAGGAAAAGCGTCTTTTCGTAGGAGGAGTTTATCATTCATAGCCTGTTACTGCCTTGTGCAGAGAGCGTCACTTCAGCACAAAGCAAGGAAAGAACCTTGAGAGCGATTGTAGATACTATGCTATCATTACAATTGCGCTGCAGCCAGACTTGCTTGTGAAATCGAATCCAACAGAATGAGATCATGCAAATTTGGGCAAGTAATGAAACATGCCTGAAACTCCGAGACACTCAATAAAGCATTGGACACTCCACATTTCTGCATTTCCCACATCTTTTGTTTGTATCATGACGATCGAAAGCGCTATCATATCCAGGTAATAACATTCCCTATCGAGGAGCATACGCATGTGAAAGAAAAACAAACACGTCTCTAACATTCTACACAGCGACGTCTCGAGTGATTTTTTGTACGGTCCACCTCGGGTCCATGAGCAACGGAGTAACATTCATCACTGGTAATGCATGCATAACGTGCTAAGTTCGAGGGTATTGACGCTATTTACAGGCAGCTACGCGATTTGGTCTTGCATCGTACAGACCCCGGGTTCGAGCATGAGATGCTCCTCCCACGCGGTCAAGACATTTTTCGGGTAAGCACAAATTGAAAGCGTTGTATCGATGCGTTACCAACACCATTGCAGTATGACCCTCGAACTGCCGTCAGCAAGCCACTTATCAAAAGCATCGGCTACCCACCTACTTGTATTGCCACAGGGTACGTGTTCTCGTGTGTTCATCAACTTGCCATTGACCTTCTTAAACTAAATTAGATGTGGCTATTTCGCAGCGGGTGGTCAGCGCGGTGATCTGATGGTTAAAGATCTGACAGGCGAATATTCACAGTATGTTATTTCCACAATTCAGTGGCAAACGCACTCAATTTCTTGGTAGGGCAACAACGACCGCACCGAATCACACCATTAACAACGGCCTGTGTTTTTACCGTGTGGGCGAACAAATTCGTCTTCTCGTGTGCAACAATGACGCCACCATTCGTATGTATTCAGTACCGGACCTCCACTTGATGGATACCATTCACTTCCAGATTGCCGTCAACTCGGTGGCCGTCAGCCCAGATGGAGCCAAGATGGTATCTGTAGGGGACGATAATCAAGTGTGCTTGCACAGTATTACACGCAGCGGTTATCCAGAGCTGGTATCAACCATGGCGGTATCGCGCGATTCGAACTTTTCTGTATCGTGGTCGCACGACTCGGACCGTTTTGCGGTCGCAAGCCAGGACGGTACTGTGCATGTTTGGGACATCCGGAGTCGCACCCCGTTATGTCGCCTGGGAGGCCAACCCCGTGATAACGGTGAACGTGTTACAGCGGTAATGCATAATAAACGAATTGTTCATTTTCTGAAATGGTTACAACTGACATGAATGTAGCAGTCTCTGGCACGTAGTGCAGCGCGGTGTGTCAAGTTTTCGCAGAGCAGAGCCGTAGATTTGCTGGCTTATACGGAGGTGAGTTCGATGGACAAAAACAGATGTACAGATATGGTTGCTGACGCCTTTTTTCTTCCTTCAGCACGTATCACATGTACACGTTGTCGATGCACGGACTTTTGATGCCGTCCAGACCATTCGTGTGGGACCTGCCCACCGAGACACAAATATCTCTGGACTCTCTTTCGCTCCCGACAGTCAAAGCTTGTTCATCGGCGTAGAAGATGCTCTGCTCGAGTATCAGGTGGATGTAGCTGTCCGCCGCCGTTTCCCTCATGGTGCTCTTTTATAATTCATTGAGTCTCGTGCGAGCTCTAATATTTGCGCCAGAAGATTTGTATATCTCATCTCTCTTTCTTAAAAACTGCATCAATTGTACATACACATACATATACACATATACAGACATGAGCCTTTCTTGTCACACCCCAAAGAACAATACATAATCATTCTATACTTCTACAACGTGTTGTACCAGAGATGTCTTTTGTTTGACCGCACTTATCGTCACCAGCAATCCCATTCAAAGTCCTAGAATTGTTTCAATCCGAACGTCTTTATCAAAATACGGGACCCGGCGTGTTGCTATATCGTATCATATACTAAGTGATGATTGAGATAAAGACCACATATACGATAAGAAAAGCACGTTTAGCCAAACAAAAAAGTTTGTGAGGATCATATAGTGTTATCAGTGCTCCGCATATATTCTGACTCATAGTCATTGATTTATGGATGACCATAACTCGTTATTACTCTTTTGCGATGGGGTATATCGAGGGAGCGTTTATGCTACGGCCTTCCTGATTTTGGAAGCATTGAATTTCACCTTCATGAAGCATAAAAAGTAACAGTTACACAAACACTAGCGATATTGACGAAGCACATGAAATCATTGCCCACGCTCTTTTACGTAGACCGCTGTAATGTACGATAAACAGCTTTTAAAGCATTCAAATCTTACGAAAAAAAGAAAAAGCCTTGCGCGACTTATTTGCGTCATTATCTCCTATGAGAAGGCGCGTGATATGCACATAGCAGCATTGTTCTGATCGATGGTAAGTCTCTTGATGTGTTTCAGTATAACCTGCCTAAATCGAGCATCCCCAAGAGGCCGAGATAACATGCCGATCATGACTACGTGATCCGAGTACTACGTCTCTTGGAGTGGCCACACCCGATCCTTGTGATCTCCATGACTTGTTGTCTCCTGTATATGCAATAAAAAGAATGAAAAAAGAAATTCCGTAACAAAAACGCCTTCTTATGCAAGGTTGTGGCTAAAATGAGTCTTGCCTTTAGGATCAAAATGAGCGTGCTCCCCTTGATAAGGTGAAAGTCAAAAATACGTGACTCTCATGTATACACACTCGGCAAAAAGATTGTTAGTCTGATGAGTAAATATGAGTGGAGGTTTGCGTCATGCTGTGCCCTCATCTTCCTTCTGAGAGATATAGGCCATCTTCTGTGCTGCTTAAGATGAATGAATATGTACTTTTTAAGTCAAATGAGTGCAGCATTATCGGTCTACTTACTTGAAAAACAGAAGGAAAAGCACGTACTGGATAGTATTCCAAAGAAATAATCAAAATAGGACAAGAGCGAATGAAAGCAAAACATTAAGGCGTTTCCCCTTACTTACAAGCTTGCATTTTCGCTTCACTCTGGCTCCCCACATACAGCATCGGACAAACCCCTTATTCAAACTTAATTATAGTTGTAGTTTTGTTAAATTAAAGAGAACTTGTAAACATAATAATTTGTATGCCCATGTGCGCACATGCAACATAGACGCAGGGCTGTGCTGTATGAGGAAGCAAGAGCTTATCTTTCGAAGATTAATACACAAACATATCCGAATGTATTATGACAATCCACAGCAGCTATATGATACAGAGTGTTTCTTTATGCGACCAAAGATGGTAGTCCAGTGAGGTGGCTAATATAAACGTGACGCTTTGGGAGACATTTTCCTAAAACGATCACAAAGGAAACAAGAACGTTCTCCTCCCACAGAAATATTTTTGACTAGTTGTAGGATGGTAGCTCGATATGCCAAATTAGGTCCACATCCGTACGCTATTTTCGTGACATATGCAAGCACCCCTTTGCCAAGGAAAGACTGCGCTTTTGGGATACGTATAATAGAATTTCTTTGGCTGCATAAAATTTTTCGTTCTTCTTGACGCCCCTGCTTGTTTACTGCCGTGCTTAGCAGCAGCAAAGCGCACGTGCGAGGCGTGCAGAAAATTTTTTTTTTCTGTCGCTTCATGAAGAAATCGGAAAATTCACGGAAAAGGGCAGTAAAAGATATAAAAGATCAAAAAGACGTAATCGACCATACCATGACTCTCACACCACCACCACGGAGAATTGAACACAAGCGTCGACTGCGAAGTACATGATTGTCATCGGAACCGATGGTATCGTATCTTTTCGTTTTTTCTTTTTGTTGGTTGCATGCTGCATTTACTCTTTTTAGATGCAGCCTGCAAGCCCAGTCTGTCTCTATTAGCCGTCGCAGTAGCCTTGTATACGTGTATGGGCTTTTTTACCCCTTCAAAACAAATTTTTCTTGTTCGACTTGTCTATGGATGGACACACCAATAAGAAATAAGACAGAATAATGAGCTAGGGGAATTGCTAGGATGCCCACGCCAAGCCGGAGAGCTCGAGCGAAAAGTCTTTGTTTCCCCGCAATGAAAAAGCGCGCGGGCGTTCGTTTCCAACATGATAATGTTAGTGATGTCATGTAAATTTAAACGACGGTACAGCTCCACAACTCGAAAAAATGAAGCTCTCATCCCAGAGTTCCGACCGAGAGTGGTAGTGTTTCACGACCCTGCAGACAAATGAGAAGTGGAAACTGATGTCCCTTGTCGAAGAATGATTGAATATCAACTACAAGTATAAGGGAAGTCGATATTTTCGCAGAGATAAAAGTGAAGACTGGACGCAAAATTGAGCCAGCGTTGTGCGTTTACATCAGGCATGAGCAAGTGTGCTCATGAAATACAAAGAGAATGCATCTTCTGCACTGTCCCTTTACCCCGCAGCATCAAGAAGAGCGCGCGCGAAATGTGCAAACTTTCCTGCCAGGAGTTTTTCCTAGTTTAGGCAAAATACTGGATCATTGGTTTTTCGTTTTCACGGTTTTACAGATATGAAAAAAAGTATAAAAAGCTCTGTTTTTGTTTGCTTTCTATACTGCACTAACCTTTCTTCTATTTTTTTACTCCTACCATGAAGTTGAAGGGAAAAGCCTTGTTCAGCGCGTCGACCATCCTAGCCGCCATTGGTTTTCTGCTCTTCGGCTATGATCAGGTATATCTAATCCTAGGAGGCGGCTGTATGTCCCTTTATTTACAAAGTCATACTAGGGTGTCATGTCTGGCATCGTCACCAACGAGCGCTTTTTGGACCTCATGGGTCATCCCAGCTCAGGTATCCTGGGTACTATGGTGGCATTGTACGAGATTGGTTGCATGTTTGGTGCGCTTTCAACAGGTAGATTCTCCTTGTGTTCCCAGTACGTCAAGTAAATCTCACTTGTTCAAATTTAGGCAGACTTGGCGATATGCTCGGCCGACGTAACACGATCCGCCTTGGTTGCCTCATCCTTATCATTGGCGCCGTTCTTCAGACTGCAACTGTTAATCTGGGTATGACCATCGCCGCCCGCATTATTACTGGCTTTGGTAACGGTATCAATACCGCGACCGTGCCAGTTTATCAGTCCGAGGTTTCGCCGCCCAAGTCGCGCGGCGCTCACGTGTGCTTCGAGTGCACACTCCTGGTCATTGGGTTGGCCATTGCTTACTGGCTTGAATTTGGCTTGTACTTTGTCGAGGGCGACTTTGCCTGGCGCTTTCCACTGGCTTTCCAGATCTTCTTTGCTCTTCTCCTCGCCTTTGGTACCTTTATCCTTCCGGAAACTCCGCGCTGGTTGGTTGCCCACGGGCGGGACGAGCAGGCTAAGGAGGTGCTGGCGCGTCTGTGGACGGACGGTGATGTAGACCACCCAGACACGATCGCTGAGTACGAGGAAATTCGCGAGGGTATAGAGATCGAGAACCGCGAAGGCGTCTCATCATACAAGGAGTTATTCACCAAGGGCAAGTTCAACAACCGCTATCGTGTCCTGCTCGGCATGGGTTCCCAGTTGATCCAGCAGTTATCCGGTATCAACGTGACGACGTAAGCTTTACATATGCATAGTGCCCGCGTGTTCAAGGTTTGAGACTAACGGTCCATTTATTTTCTTTCGCTTTCTCCCTTCTACGATGATCATCACAGATATTACATGACAAAGTAAGGAGAGACCCCCCCCCAGTATGTGCTCGTGATAGAGTGATTCACATCATCCTTTTTAGCGTCTTTTTGCAAGCCGGTTTCTCGCAGTCAATGTCCATGATGTTTGCCGGCGTGGACTCGATCGTCTATTTGATCGGCTCCCTCCTTCCCATTTTCCTGGTCGAGCGCTTTGGTCGACGTAAGATTATGCTGTGGGGTCTGGTTGCTCAAGCCGCGACACTGGCGTGCATCGGCGGCTGCCAAAAGGCCTTCAACGACTACCAGGCAGGCATTTTCCCCGGTGGCGCAGGCGGTGGCAAGGCCGCAGGCGCGTTCACGATGCTCTTCAACTTTGCTTTTGGCGCGAGTTGGTTAGGTATGGCGTGGCTGTACCCTGCCGAAATTTTCTCAACTGGTCTCCGCGCCAAGGGTAACTCCTTTTCCACCGCTGCCAACTGGCTCGGCAACTTTATTGTGGCCGAGATCGCACCTGTCATGTTTGACGGTATCGGATTTTGGACCTACATCTTTTTTGCGTTTCTCAACGTGGGGTTCATTCCGATCGTATACTTTTCGTATCCCGAGACCAAGGGCTTGACCCTCGAGCAGATCGAAATCTTGTTTGCGACGCAGGAAATCCAAGACGATGTGCGCTCTACAACTGGCTCCCACATTGGCTCAAGTGCGCTAAAGCACCACACGAGGAGTGACGTTGAGGCGGCTTCCAGAAAGCACGATTATCCAGAGAAGGAAGCACCACCCAGTATCCAGTCCCAACCAAACACCGCTTAGACTTTTCTCGACTGGCTCATCTCCTCCAGACTTATTCCTCTATCCCTTATTCTACCTGTCAGTGTATATATTACTACCCCTCATCACTTACGATTTATATGTGTACGCCCCACACTTCTTGCTTGACCTCTCTTGTATAACACTATGCGGTATTCCCTATACCCATGTTTTTCTCTCTTCTGTGGTCTGACCAGTCCAATACCCATATTAAAATATACACCTGTTGCTTGCAACACGTTCAAAACGTTCAGGTCTTCCTTTTTTCTTCATAAAATAGTTGCTATGGTGACGCGTAACACGAAACTTTCAACAGCAAACAAAATGCAACGGCTTAGCCTAGGAGACGCAAAACAAATATGCCAATCAGACGTGACCAATTCGCCACGCTTGCCTAAAATCATATTCAATTTACTGTCTCGCCTTTCCTGTCAAGAATGATTTTCTTTGTTGATGCCTGTATATGTATGATGATGATAGGATGAAAACCGTCTCTTTCAACATACGGACGGCTAAATTTTCCCATTCTCCTTTTTATGTAGCAGCCGAGAAAAAAAAGTGATGGGCTCCTTTTTTGATCAGAAAGTCTTCCTACATCATGTATATCAGAGCCCAAGAAAACCCTTTTACGCTCTTGTCTACTCCTCTCGTCGTTACAATGCTCCGCACCGTACTCTGGATATGGCTGGTCACCGAAATCCTCTTTGGCATGTACTTCCTGCAGCGCCGGAAACATCTGCAAGCCAGTGCTACACCACCGAAGTTGACACGTAACGAACGTCAGGCGCTCTTTGAAACGTGCGTGCAAACCGTGAACGATATAGAAAGCTACCTGTCAGGCTGGTTCTACTACTATTACAATGACAAGCGTATCAAGCCGCCACTCGCGGATATCTACCGTGGGAACCTGGCCCAGTGGCTAGCGTGGGCGCTCTGGATGGACGACATCACCCACTTGAGCGATAAAGAGCAGCAGCACCTGTCTGACATGATTGACTTGCTTGAGCGCCGCTTTTCTGTGACGTTTCGTCCCGGTGTTAATTATCTGGTTGGCTGCATTCGACCCAACCTAGACCCTGTCGAGGCCTTTTATCGCCCGCTCGTCATCTACCTTGCCATATACTCCCTTCGGTTTGCATTTACCCGCTATCTGGTGTTAATGAAGGGGTTTAAGCGGGTATCACTCGGTTGCCTCGTCTACTATACTCACACATCGCCTTGCCAACGTGCTACCCCACTTGTATTTGTGCATGGCCTCGGTTTGGGCCTGACATGCTATGCCACATTGATCCACGCCCTTCACAGAATACAACGGCCCATCTATCTCGTGGAGCTACCTTTCATCATAATACGGCTGCATCAAGGGCGAGCGCCCTCCCCCGAGACACTGGTTCACGCGATTGAGGCCATGTTGGACCGTCACGCTCATCCAAAAGCAGTGATACTGGCTCATTCGCTTGGCACTGTCATCACCAGCTGGGTGGCACTCAAGGCTCCGCAGCGTCTGGCTGGCATGATACTCGTAGACCCCGTCTGCTTTTTACTAAACTATCACCATATCGCATACAACATTTTGCACCGAGTGCCGCAACGCTGGATTGAGGTATGTGATGGGTTGCGGAAGTATGATTGGCTCTATCTAACTTATCTTGTTTCCTCAGAGTTTTTTTCAGTACGGCGCAATGCGTGAACTCTCTATCAGCCATTACATCTCTCGTCAGTTTTATTGGTATCAGTCCGTTTTATTCCCCAACGAAAAGACGGCACCTATGGCCGTTTATCTTTCCGAAAAGGATACCATCATTGATAGTCATCTTGTCGCCGACTACCTCCAGACACGCGGCATGGATGTTCATTTGATGCCAGGTCTACAGCACGCAGGCTTTTTAATTGATGCTCACTGGCGTGACCAGATATTAGCCAAAGTGGACAAGCTGGCGAATCAACCTATAGACGAAGCCATAAAGGGCTTATTTTAGGTGTATCATTGCCTTCATTCTCAAAGAAAATAAATCCCAGAGATCCATATCCCCTCTTCAGCCACTTTTACACGTTGCGATATTATTTATTTTGTTATAGTCTGTATAGTCATGTCGATGGGGTGATGAAGGGTCTTTACTTGCATAGGCCTCTGAGCCTGGCCCGCAAGGCATCCAGCTCGGGTATGGGTCGATCAAAATGACGCTACCAAGAAAAAATGAGATCATGATCGTACTTTGCCGAATAAACTTACATTGAGCTGGTTTGAAACACGAGGAACAATATTATCGAGGACGAAAGCGGTGTTCATGGCAGCTACGGCACGCTATAAATAACATCTATGTGAGCGATGGAATATCAGAAAGACCTTCTTTTTTTCTTTTACCTGTCCCCTGGACTGCTCGATCATGGTTCGCAGATAGTGCTCTGTAATGCGCGATATGCTGCGCACCACCGTTTCATATAGCTAATTAACCATAATGTCAGTTCTTCTTCTTATGTATCAATTTCTTTCTATTTACCTGAAGCCGCGAAATGAGACAGATGTCATTAACATATTTCACCAACATGTTGTAAAAGGCCATAACACTGGCTGTGACTTTGACGTCCGCGCCCAAGCCTTGAGCAGATACAACCTGGAACGTATCCGATTTGGCAAACTTCTCGGCCTTGTCTGCAGATCGCTTCTCGTAGGCAAGAATGGTCTCGCGCACATTGTCCAAGAAGAAGTCCTCGAGCATGAACTTGAGATCCAGGCCTACTTTGCGCAGCTACAAATAAAGGTATGTTATACAAGGCTCAAATGCAGGTCGGTGGATGCTTACCACGGAGCACTGATCTAAAGTAGACTTAAAACAGTCGGAAATTACTTGGCAGTTGATCTGGCTATGATTAAACACCTGGCGCTTGTAGATTTCGGCATAGGTCTCGGTTTGCTCGCGCACCCAGGTGATGAAGCGCGAAGCCATCTCATTTTGCTTGAACGAGTCACGATACCATTCGCATGTGTTGCGTATCAGCGTGAACACGACCAGCGCAAGTTCGTTGATGTAAGTAGCAATATCGCCCTCGAACGCAAGTTGTCTAGAAGCAAAAGCTATTCGTAAAACGCCTTTCATGGTACCTTCTTGCCGTGTACCTTATCCGTTTCTTGATAATTTTGGAACGTGTGCTGAGAAACACTTCTTGTGCCTGATCACCCTTGTTGAGTCGCAGCAGCCAATTGACGAGGCGCTGAAATTGGAGTTTGGTGAGGAGCGTATTGCTGAGATCACTGCTGATTGTCGTGCAAAGCAGTTCGGTATAAGTTTGAACCTGATCCTTGCCATCGCGAAGGACAGGTGTCTCTTTTTCTTTGGTATATGAGGCCAGCAAAGAGCGAGCTACATCAAACTTGCATAAATAGAAATGATCATTCTCCTTTTCCTTCGCATACCTTGCTCAATGAGAGAAACGGCTTTCTCAAACTGCCGCAACGAGATAAGCACTTCCAAATCGTCTGGCATCTCGGCCAGCCACTTGCGGTCGGATGCTTTGACAACAGCGTCTTGCTTTCGCTGATCACTGTCCTATATTACAATCGATGAGCGACTTTTGCTCCGTAATGTTATTTCTATTTTTTAACCAACCTTTCCACCACGATAGTCTGGTAGATATAGTAGAGTATATCTCAGTATATCGTATTACCACTTTTTTACAGATTTACCTGTTCCGGCAGGATCCTGCTGGCGGTCATCATTCTCATCTATAGCACGTTTATAGGCGTGAACGAAAGCCAGCTTGTCTTCGGGTCGCTCGGCACGGTAAAGGAAAGTATAAGGATACATGGCAACCTTGAGAGCATTGTTTAGACCTATATAGCATTAGATAAACAGTTGAGGATGGCTATTCCTCGGGCTCTTCGGCTTACCAGGTGAATCTTTGACGTCGACGATGCTGATCTCCTGCAGGCTCCAGCAATAATCGGCAACAAGCTTGTATCTTGATGCAGCGGAGCGTTTTTTGCGTGATGCAACAAGCAAACAGTCATTCAAGACAAAAAGATGCACAATTTGACGTGGTTGCAATGTCTTGGGATTGATATCCATGAAATTGACACATTCACGAACGATGTGGCGACCATGTACAAACGGCACGAACTTTTGCGACCCTTCCACGTTTTCCCATAAAGCAGCGATCTGGGCGCGGTAAATACTGTGGAGATCAGTGTTCATGAGTTCGCTGCGTTTCCGCCGTGGGAGGACACCTTCATTGAGGCTGTCTGAAGAAAGCATGTATGTTAGACATCCGCTTATCCATACGATGATGAGGATATGGATATAGATATAGATATGTACCGATGGATGCCATGGATTCGGACGGGTTGGCTTCTTCCATGAAACCATCCCAAATACTGCGAAGCTCGTTGAGATAACCCTTCAGGGCGAGGACGTCTCCGTCGAGGTTGGATACTTCTTTCGAGATAGTGACAAACTCTGTATAATTACGGTACACGTTGCGCTGCAGGTCACCGCCAACGACTTGCTTCGCCTCTACCAGAGAGCGATGGAACGCACGGATGCCTTCCTCGTTGGCATCTGCCAGGGAACGACGGACCACTGACGAAATGGAGAGTAATGAATAACAATAATGAGAACAGGGATGACAACCTACGATCGTCCGGGTTCAGGTTTTCATCCGCAAAACGATGAAGGTCGAGCGCAACAGGGCCACCTGAAGAGAAAGGGAAGTTTGAATTGGCAGGACGAGCCGGCGCGGTGGCAGTAGACGCAGTCGCTGGCATGGCTGGCCTGGATGAACTTGTTGTCGTGCGTTGAGAAGAGGCAGAAGAAGAAGAGGACAGCGCGGCATTGGCCGTTTTGCTCGATGGAAACCGAATCGTTTTGTCCTTCTTACGGAAGCCGCCTTCGCTACCGCTGCTGGTCGCCTTCTTCGTCAATGCTCGCGCTGGGTTCATTCCGGGAAGCAGGCGATTATGCGTTCTTTTTGCCAACCGCGTGTCATTTAAATCGCCTTTATAACTCAGTCTAATACGGCTTTTCTATGACAGCCCATACATATAATTCAGATGGATGATAATGTAATTTGAGGTCTATTTCAGTGAGTTAGGAGCAGTACGGCCAGACAACGGCGTAACAACTCCATGTTATGATGGCCAAAAAAGAGTTACCATCGTATGTAGCCAAAAAATGGAATCAATTCGGTACTCGAAACAGATGGGAGCCAATAAAGGGGATCCGTAGTAGGATTTCAGACCAAGGTGAATAACGCTAGCACCTTGATGCGCATGAAGATAAATCAGAAAATATGCACATACACGCAGCCCCAGCTGATCTTGAACGCATTAGAGCGAGATATTGTTATACATATTTTTGGCATATGTTTGACTATTCTGGTCTGCGAGTACTCTCTGGTGACGTATGGATCTTGCGTGGTATACCGCGTGTATACAAGAGTGTAGAGGGTTCTCCCCGTACCTTTTGTATCTTTTTACCGTAGTTGATGTATCACCGCATTACTGACATAAATCCGTAAAAGCTGCTCAAGGATAGCGGTTTCTGGGCCTCATGTCAACATAAGCAGCCCCGTACATACACTGTCGGTGCCATGTGCAAGTACGAGTCTATTATCAAATTACAAGCTTATGTAATATTTCTTTTATAATCGCCCAATAATTGGAATGAAGGCTCCAGGCATCGGGCATGTCTACCCAACGACTTTATGTCTACTTGTATGCGCTCGGTTACTTCCGTGTCGATTTAGCTCGGGTGATACGTGACAGCCATAAAGATGTATTACTTTCGGTCTATCAAAAAGGAGATCTTTTGAATAGGGCAGCGGCGAGATAAGAACAAATGACTGATGTCCTGAGGTGCTTCAGAAAATGGGTAATTTGGACTTTCTTGTTACTTAGATCTCTATCTGTCACATACGTGCACATGGCGGTATGGACTAGGAAAAGGCAATGAAGTTGGCATTGGTGAAGGACAGAATATAGACGATGATGGATGCCGCAAAATATACACCTTCTCTTGTACCTGAGTATAAATTCATTGTATGAGAGAGAAGAGTTAATACAATGTGATTGGGTGATAGGACCAACGCGATGATGTATTAATATGCTGTAGGTGCATGTGTGATTGCATCGGGATGCACCAAAGAAAAAGAAATATTTTTCATACTTGCAGCTGGGTCGTTTGTTGTGCTGCTTTTGCACACAAAGAAAGTAAAATGGATAAAATGTAAGGGAGCATTCCCGTGGGGATTGCATATGACTGCCTGTCATACCCCCTCACCTCCTTGTTGCGCTCATAGACGCGTAGAAAAAGGTAAGCTCAGCAATCCTGGTCCGCAGATGGGTGTCATGGTGATGATAGGGTCTATCACTCGCATAGTGGCACCCTTTTTTATCGCCAAATTTTAAGTTTACCAGACGAATGGGCCCGAGCCGAGCAGAACAGGGCCCAAAACAAATGTTGTATGCGGTTATAAATTTTGAATGGGCGCGCGTAATGCAAAAAGGGCGGGTGCGTCGATCCATCTATATATTGATGTTAGAATAGCGTGACTGTTGCGATTCGATGCTCTATAAGCTGAGTATGGAAATTTTCTATTCTCGTTCAATGCTTCCTTTTGGCCAGACTGACCATGATTTGGTACGTGCGAAAGGATGGTACCTGCATAAACAAGTACGTTCAAAGGAGCCCCGTAAATAGATATGCGGGTCCGTCACGTATCGTATAATGAAGCCTACCACATGCGGTGAAACCTATCAGAAACTGTGCGACGCGCCACCGTCACCATTGGCCCCGCTCAAGCTTTTTTTTATTTTTTGGTGACCAGCTCATCACAATTGAAATTCCGATACAAAACGGGTTGGTCGGGGACAAAGATCAGAAGTGAACTGTTCTTCCTTTCCTTGTCACTTTCAGTAAGTTATCAGTCTTTTCTTTGGAGTCTGTCTCTCCGTTGATAGAGCCGCGCGCTGAATCTGTTTGAACAGAATCAGAAATATGGTCAGCATCAAATTGCAAAAAGAGGAAAACCGCAAGGCTTTCCTTGACGTCTACCCTACTTTGGCCGACGAGGTCCTTGCCGAACTTCGCAAGTACAACATGCCTCAGGATGCTTATGAGTGGATGAAGGAGGTAAAGTAATAGGGCATATTGGGTGCCTTGGCTGGCTGGCTCATCATGATGGGGCAATGAACTGAACGATCTTCCTTTTTCTATTTTTTTAGAGTCTGTATTACAATGTTCCCGGAGGTGTGTACAGCAACGCTATTTTTTTCCTGATATGGGGATAGATATATTCATCGTGCTAGTATTGCAGGCAAATTGAACCGTGGTCTGTCTGTCGTCGACACCGTCCGCATTCTGAAGGGAGAGTCTGTCACCGACGACGATATCTTCAAGGCCTCTGTCTTGGGCTGGCTTGTTGAGTTTGTAAGTGTCTGTGCGTGTGTGTAATGGTTATCAAATGGTGCCTGAATTTTGTTGCTCATATACATACTTTATAAACCTGTTTAGCTCCAAGCCTTCTTCTTGGTCTCGGATGACATTATGGATTCTTCGATCACCCGCCGTGGTCAGCCCTGCTGGTACCGCAAGGATGGTGTTGGCATGGTTGCCATCAACGACGCTTTCCTTCTTGAATCCTGCGTTTACCTTTTCCTGAAAAAGTACTTCAAGGGCACTGACTACTATATTGACCTGGTTGAGCTCTTCCACGAGGTGAGTTGGACACGATGGCTGAATGAAAGGGATGGAAGTACTCAACATCTATTCCGTACACGTGTCCATATATGAGTATAGGTTACTTTCCAGACTGAGCTTGGCCAGTTGTGCGATCTTATCACCGCCCCCGAGGAGAAGGTCGACTTGAGCAAGTTCTCTGTGCAAAAGTAAGGAACCTCTTTTTCTTTCTGCCATCTCTCCTATAGGGCAAAAGAAACAAATGCATGGCAGGTCATTGAGCTGACCCCTCCTTTCTGTCTTCTGCAGGCACCATTTCATTGTGGTCTACAAGACGGCGTACTACTCCTTCTATCTCCCCGTTGCGCTGGCGATGCATATGGTAAGTCAAGCTGAACAATGAAATGGTGCATCAGCTGACCGTATTCGGTTTAGACTGGTGTCAAAGAAGCAAATGCGTACAAGCAGGCCCACGATATTTTGATCCCTCTCGGCGAGTACTTCCAAGTCCAGGATGACTATCTCGATTGCTACGGTGACCCTGAGTTCATTGGCAAGATTGGCACGGACATCATGGATAACAAGTGCTCCTGGTTGATCAACCAGGCCCTGGCGAAGGCAAGCCCTGAGCAGCGCCAAGTGCTTGATGTAGGTTCACCTCCTTTAAAGAGAAAAGCATGTACTGATCCCTTGTTATAGGACAATTATGGCAAAAAGGACTCGGCTGCGGAGGCCAAGGTGAAGCAGCTGTACAAGGACCTTGATATTGAGGGTGTCTACAAGGCCTATGAGGACAAATCCCACAAGGAGATCTCAGCGCTTATCAGCCAACTGGATGAGTCGGTCGGTTTGAAGAAGTTGGTGTTCACCGAGTTCATGGACAAGATCTACAGACGCACCAAATAGATACAACATAATTTCGCTCTTTCCCCAAACACCAGGAATCTATAGCAAACCATTTTTTTTACGTACACGCGCAACATATCACACACACACACACACACACACACACACACATTTACACTTCTTTTTTTTCTTTTGTTTTGAGAAAACGACCTACTCGTTTGATAATATATGTTCTAGATTAGCTTTATTGCTGTTAGTCTTCTAATTCAATGACCTGGAATTTTTTTTTATTGAGAGGCAAGGGGGTGAGTGAGTGGGTACAAATTGACAGGGCAGGACATACATAAATATGATTGGCTGAGAGGTTGTTTACGTCACGAATTGTGGGCATCCATGGGTTGAAATTTTTTTGGCCAGGCTGGCAAGAAACCGTTTGTTCTCTACCAAACAGCAATGGCCTCCCGATTCACCCGCCTGACGACCGCTGTTCCTCAGGTAAAACGTGTACGCAATGTTGTCTAATTCGCGCTCATCGTTTGTCGGTGTAGATGGCCCGTGGCTATGCCGCTCAAGCCTCGGTCAAGGTAAACAACAAAATGTGTGCATTACGGAAAAGAACAACAACAATAACGATGACTCTGTCATTTTGTATTTCGAATATCATCTATCTGATAACAGCCCCCGCTTACCCTGTTCTCCCTGGACGGTCGCTACGCGTCTGCCCTGTACACCGCTGCTGCCCGTCAGAACGCGCTCGATGCCGTTGAGCGTGACCTGAAGCAGGTTCAGGCCATCGTCGCCAAGGATGTTGCTGTCCAGAACTTCCTTGCCAACCCCACCGTTTCGCGCCAGCAGAAGTCCGAGGGTATCAAGGCCCTCCTTAACAAGTCCGGCAAGCCCCACGCTCTGACCCAGAACCTCTTCGAGAGCCTTGCCGAGAACAGCCGTCTCGACCAGACCACCAAGGTCCTCGAGTCCTACTCTGAGCTCATGAGCGCTCACCGCAACGAGCTCCCTCTCGTCATCACCTCCGCCAAGGTAATTTATCGGAAGAAAGAAAAGGTAACTCCACCGACTAACGCATCCTTTCCATTATAGGAGCTCGAGAAGAGCGTCGTCAGCAAGATCAGCGATGCTCTGCAGAAGAGCAAGCTCGCCGACGGTAAGAAGCTCCTCGTCTCCAACAAGGTCAAGCCCGACATCCTCGGTGGTATCCTTGTCGAGATCGGCGATAAGAGCATCGACCTGACTGTCTCTTCCAAGCTCGCCAAGCTTAACAAGCTCGTCACTGGTATGTCTTTTTTGCCTTTTCTTACCATAAGCACAACTAACTGCAATCATCCTCTCTAGATGCTGTCTAAATAATTACTGTACCATGAATGCTCTCTCTCTCTCACACAAAAATGATACATAAACTGAGACCATCGTCGTTTGTAGAAAGTATTTATCGTGACGTGAAATCATGGATATATATGCCAACAATGGATATGCTCGGTTGGGTGCTTGGAGTGCGGAAGATATCTGTCCAGTAACACTACAGTTTCTACCTAAAGATACGCGTTTGATACGACTCATAACATCTGCACATCTGCTCAAACTCGCGAATGGGATGCCATTATCGGCCAACGATGATGTTAGCTCCCATATTATCAGTCACCTTTCAAGTAAAATTGGTAGATGACAGTCTACTATGACGTATAAAAATTACTCAAAGATTCACATGCACATAAAAGGATTGAAAAAGACTAAGGTAGTTACAATGAAGAAACTAACTAATGTGTATTTGACAGGTTATTTCAACAACCACATTCGCGAGGACATTGAGCTCCTCTTTCTTTTTCCATATTGCTGCTTCTGCTGCTCGACTTCGATAAATAACCAGCAGAGACCAGTGACCGATAATAAAACAAAGGCTTCTATAGCGTTAGAGAGACAAGAGGATTGTTTAAACAATATATTGAGTATAATGATCTGCGTGAATTCTGTCTAGCTGTGACGAAGAATTGAGTCTTACAGTATTCATATGAATTAAGTGCTAAAAGATATGATATGTGTGGTAAAGAAGATACTCAGGGAAGAAGCCGATTACTTGTGTAAAGACCCAGACCAGAGTTCGGATGCATGGGGGTTTACTCTGGCCTGGGCTCGAATGCTTTGGGGGTTGCTCACGAAAGAGGCGCGAATGTTGTTTGGGTAGATGATACCATTTATGGTAACGGGGTCGGCATCCTTACACCGCACTCGTACGTGATCAAAAGGGAGCAGAAAGCTGTATCACTCGCACCTGATTGCTGTAACTTAAAGTACTACGGTTGTTTGTTAACTGGAACATATACTGCATCTCTGCTGCACACTAACCGGCGTGCACGCCTAGAGAGTATCGTGTCAGTGAGATCGTGTGTTACTTGTGCTCCCAGCGAAAACGGAGTCGTCTTCCGAACCACAGTGGGCTTTATATCTGGCCGATACGAAGACGGCAGACGCGCAGTCAAAGACATAGAGAGGCACAATACTATCTGATAGTTCTGTACAGCAAAAATGATAATTGTTACAGCGCCCTGGATATTCTTCTTGATGGACACACCAATTCGGATGGTCCCTGATCATGCTGTGGGTCCACTCGTTCCGGTTGCTTCTCAATGTCGGATGTAGAAATAAAAACCATATAAAGGGCGAATGGGCGCAGTTAATAACCATGCAAGCCGACAAATCTTTAGGGAACCGCTTCAAAGTACTATGTACTTATCGAGATTATCGGTTTTTATAATGCAGGAGCAAGTACTCAGGAAGTCCTCCTGCAAGAACGTCAACGAGGACGTGCTAGATCTAGTGACCATGCAGAGGTGACATATTACACGGACGATGTCGCACAAGCACTGTCACCATCTGCCATCCACAGTGATGGCGTTACCCGGAGTTTTTCAGCGTGTGCGCGTCGACGAGGCGTTACAAAGACTGCATAAATCCAACCCCTTAAAACCAAACAACCCAACAGCAGTCCTTTTTCTCATACGCAATATGTTGTCTTCTCGTCCATTGGGTCCAGACGTGGCCGACACCGACCCATTTGCTAGATTGGCGCCCGAGCTGCTAAAGATGATTTTCGATTATCTGCCTCAAGAGCGATGGACCTGTCTCGGCGTTAGCAGGCGATGGCGCAACACCCTTTTACGCTTGCCGATTTGGCAAACTCTTTCGCTGAAAATCCTTAAAGATTGCAAGAACATCTCCCTTCCTTACCTCGGCCCGAGTCTCCAGCGGCTCACTTGTGTAACGTCTGGCTCTCTCCTTGATTCACTCGACCTTTTCGCTCGCCACGACTGCTTAACAGTTAAAGAAGCCGGTAAGCGCTGTCAGCAGTAATCAAATATTCCTCTTGAACAATGTCGGCTGACAACAACGATATTAATTAGCTGTCACCAGCCTTGGAAGCCACTATCCTTTGGAGGATGACTATGCAAGACTCTCTGGGCCTCAACTAGTTCGCGTACTGACACTTGGAGCAAATCTCACCAAACTATCCCTCGATAGTTGCAATTTTCATATCGACATACTCGAAGCCATCCTCCTCCTGTGTCCTCAACTCATCGAACTGACTTGCGAGACTTACCGGGCACCGCCTATCAGAAATGACCCCCCTGTAACTCAGCTTATCATGCCAGCTACTATGCACTCTCACTTGCAATACCTGAGATGGCCCGGCTGTGATGGAATTCTTGATCTCGACCTGATTCCGCGGTATTGCCGTCGGCTGAAGGGTCTTTGGATCCACAGCTATCAGGACCAATATTTCGATACAATAGCCCTGGAGCAGTTCATGCGAGAGATCTTGTACCATTGTCAGAACTTGAATCAGCTGATCATCGATGAATTGTGTACTATTCAAGACCGTGACATTCGTTTCGACATGCATAGTTCGACCACGCCCGGCCTCAAGACTTTCATTTATCCGCCAGAGACTATGCTGACTGACAGATTCATCTGTGATACCATTAAGCAGAATGCACGAACACTGGAGCAGCTACATGTGACTGCAGTCGCTGCAGAACTCGCAGGCGAGCCCGACACACTTAGTGGCACCCAGTTTCCGCGTCTGCAACATTTGGAAATTTGCGGGCACCCAGACGAAGGACCCACCTTGTTGCCATTTGGGGAGCCGATTCACGAACTTATTCTGGCCTGTCCAAGTCTTACCTCAGTGAGGCTCTCGTACATGGATATTACCGCCACGCTGATGGATATACTTTCAGCTCTGCAGCTACACTCGCTCGCCTTCGGCGAATGTACCGATAATGAAGACGCGATCTTTGGCTATGTGCAAAGCGAGGCCAGCAAGGGTAAAGGAAGCTCCCTCAGAAGACTTGCGATTTATGACATGCGGTATTGGTCCGAGGAAGCGTATATACCATGGGATATGGGCCGACTTCTGCCTGATTTGGGTCGCCTCAGCACGCTCGAGATTTTACATCTGAACAGCAACGACCATGATGTTCAATATTCGGACGTGATGTCATTCGCTGAGGCCGCCAAAGAATGTTACCCTCAAAACAAAAACATGGAAGTTTTCATTGGCGGTAACCCAGCTTCCGTCGAGATACTCAAAGCATCCTTACCCTCTACGTTTAAAATCCATCACGGCGATCGGCAGTCTGCTCCATGATTAGGTGCGATACTCTGTATGCAGAACATTTGTAACAGTAATCAAAGGACTGTCATGCATAAAATGCTCATTTTATCTACACATCTTACGTCTTATTATATAGCCTTCCGAGATATAAAATGCACGAACAACACATCGGTTTATAATGACATGACTTTGAAATAATTAGTGAGTGATGTAGTAAGATTTGCTTGGCCGAGACTCCACTTAAAAAACTAGACATACCAGTGTGCGAACAATCTACCAAACCCAAGATCCATTCTGTAATCCCCCCAAAAGCCATTTTCCTCAAATACTTAACGTTCATATGGTGTCACGTCGTTTTCATTTACCAATTTCCTAGCGTCTAGAACAGCTCGCTGTTCAGCTGTGCTATAGCATGTATGCTTTATCCATCACACCTGCTTCACTTATGTGATGCCCAGGAACATATCTAAGAGAAGTAATCGATTGACGAAAATCAAATTAGGAGGCTATATCTTGAAGTTACATAGCAGTTATCACAATCGGATCATTATCTTCACAGTCAGACCTAATAATCAAGCTTTGCATATGCGGAAATGCTTTGTCCACCCCATTACTCTGCTCTTGCGGAGAAACGAATTGATGAAGAAGAAAAAATCACTGGAAATATGTACCATGCATGACACGTCCTTCAGTTTATAACCTGTAGTATGGCACCCATGCAGATATAATTAAATTTACATGGTGAAAGGTACATACTTTATAATATAGAGTCGTCTCTGCTTGATACGTAAACCCTATTCTATGAATCTGTGAGCACATGGTAGCTGTGTACAGTAATAGGATGTCATGCCTCGCTTTTGTCAGAGAGATCCTCAACTCGTCCAATTCAACGTCAATGGCCTTCAATTCTGTTACACCAAGTTCTTCACACCAAGCATTGTACAGTATGTAGGCGTGTTTTCATGTATTTTTCTATCTCGTAATTTTCAAAGCGTGGAAACGGACGGAATGAAGGTCTGTTGTGATGAATTTATCTTTTGCCTTGGCACGTGCCAAATGAAGTGTGCGAGTGCTTGCTTTCACTGCCTTTCGATTGGATTGCTTAATTTGTTGGGTTTTCAGTTACGACATAAAAATTGTGCCACATCGCGCTGGCTTGAATAGGCAAGGTTCAATGCGCGCTTGTTTATGCAAACACGCATACGTGGTTACGTGGTTAGAGAAAGAGCAAGACAAAGAAGGGTCATCCTGCGGCCATGAAAGAGGAAACGAAGGCTTGTGTTGCATGCTAGAATATTGAGTACAGTGTTGGCAAGGCGGCGATTTATTTTAGTTTTTTTCACATGTTTGAAAGCGGGGCGTCGCGTGACACCGAGTGGGTGAGTTCCCCAAAACTTAGCTGCCTCGACACAATTGCGAGCAGGACGAGTGACTATCTAATTCAACTTTATACTTTTTTCATTTCAGGTGCTTTTTTCGAGAGACACACCCATATCCTCTTTTTTTTTTTTTCTGTGAGTTTGCGCGCCATGGCCGGTAAAAGACGATCACCGCCACAGCAGGCACGACCACCCAGACGCCACGAGCCCACCGAAGAGTCGAGTGAAGAGAAGCCGCCTGTCTTGCTGGCTGCCGAGGCCTCGTCCAAAAAGTGGCGAAATTGGTGGCTGCGTACCATCACGACGTTCATGATGATTGGTGCCTTCTTCACCATCCTTGCCTCGGGCCACGCCTGGGTTATCCTGATGGTGATGGCCATTCAGACCATTGTCTATGGTGAGGTCGTCCAGATCGCACAGGTGCCCGCCAAGGAAAGCAATATGCGCTGGTACAAGACCATGAGTTGGTAAGCAAAGGAGGAGAGAGGAAAGGAGACAGAAAGAGGAATAAGGGAACGAGGAAAAAGGATGACATGCTCATATATGCGGGTAGGTACTTTTTGGTGTCGACCATGTACTTTCTGTACGGCGAATCGATCATTTATTATTTCCAGAAAATCATTCTCGTCGATGCGTTCCTGCTGCCCTTTGCCACTCATCACCGATTTATTAGCTTTGTGCTCTGGGTCATTGGTAACAAGAAACATAACGTGTCAAACTCTATTAGCTAATGACTTTCTACTAGGTTTCGTCTTCTTTGTCACCAATTTGCGCAAGGGCCTCTACAAACGTCAATTTGCTCAGTTCGGTTGGACTCATATGGCCCTCATCCTCATTGTTGTCCAGAGTCACTTCATCGTCAACAATATCCTCGAAGGCCTGATTTGGTAAGCAGAATATCTTTTATTTTTCCCGGGTATGCGATACCAAACTATCGAATAGGTTTGTTCTGCCTGCGTCGTTGGTGATTTGCAATGACATCTTTGCCTACGTGTGCGGATTCTTCTGGGGCCGAACCCAACTCATCCAGCTCAGTCCCAAAAAGACTGTCGAAGGCTTCTTGGGTGGTTGGCTTTGCACTGTCATCTTTGGTTTGCTGGTAAATTTGAATTCAGTTGTTTTTTTTTTTTCTTTTTGGTGGGGTTACTAAGGATTCTCAACGTGCTTGTGTTTAGTGGACCAGCCTCTTGATGCGGTTTGATTACTTTATTTGTCCTGCCAAGGTACGTACAGATGGATACAGTCGGGTTCAAAAAAGGCATTTTTCTGACGAATTCCGTGATTCTATATAGGATCTTGGCACGACAGCATGGTCGGCGGGGACTTGCTACCCCAAAAACCCGGTTTTTAACTCCATCCCATACGAATTGCCCGCGGCTGTATCGGCCTTTATGCAACAAGTGGTAGGAATATACGCTGTATGTGTGTGAGAAAAAAGAAAGTCTAACATGTGCATTAGCTGCGGTTGGATATTACCGAGGTTTGGATCGCACCTGTGCAGCTCCACTCGCTCGTGCTGTCCTGCTTTGCGTCTTTAATCGCGCCGTTCGGCGGCTTCTTTGCGAGCGGTCTGAAACGCGCGTTCCACATTAAAGATTTTGGCCAGAGTATTCCCGGCCACGGCGGCATGACAGACCGCATGGACTGCCAGTTCATCATGGGCGTATTTGCCCACATCTACTACCAAAGTTTCATCAAGGCAAGTGTACAAGATGCGTCTGATTGTGCCACGCGTTATAACACAAGAAAAAAAAAACTTTTTTGCAGACCTATAGCCAGTCGGTCGGTACCCTCCTCGCGACTGCGATCAGCAGTCTGACCCTGGAACAGCAGCTGGAGCTTCTGGAACGTCTGTTGACGTTCTTTGTGAACCAGGGCGTTCTCGACGCGAGCGTGCTCGAAAAATGCGGTTCCAGCGCACTGACCGAAGGCGCTCGGACGATTCTCAGCTCATAAGAGAAAAAAAGGGGTTGATTTTCGAAGGGGAGGGGACTTTTCAAGGATTGGGAAGTGGGGCGCTCTCGCGCGCGCGGGCCGCGCTATTGTATACCTTTTGAATACAGTTCTAGGCAAATAAAATCATAACGTCTTGCTTTTTTTAATTCTTTTCTTAATCCAGATGGGAATAAGGTTAAACTGGCCAGAGAAAGCAAGAGAACGAGTCAAAACATAAAAAAGAGAGGAAATTCCCAAAAAGGAAGGCCAAGTTCATTTTTCGGTGTAACCGTGTACCTTTCCGCTCTTCAGTTTGTGTGCGGGTTTAATGTGATTCTCCACTGTGTGAGTGGATGTGTTCCTGGGCGTATGTTGAGTTTTTTGGCGTGAGTGCGGGAAGGTGGTGAGAGAGTGCAAAAGTGTGGGTCACTTACTTTTTGTACGCGCACCTCTCTCTCTTGTTTGTTGCCCTTTTTCTTTACTTTTCTCTCTCCTATACACAAGAACAGTCTTCTGTCTCGCTCTTCCGGCTCTCCTTTGTCCTCGGCTGGCTACTTTCCTCTTTCTTTTTTATTCCTCTTTCTCATATATTCTAGCTAAACTGCCCCCCTTTCTTCCCTTCTTCCAACCCCTACTTCCCTC
Source organism: Syncephalastrum monosporum B8922 (assembly GCA_000697355.1). Taxonomy (NCBI): domain Eukaryota; kingdom Fungi; phylum Mucoromycota; class Mucoromycetes; order Mucorales; family Syncephalastraceae; genus Syncephalastrum; species Syncephalastrum monosporum. The sequence continues at coordinate 48,576 of JNEN01000818.1, read as the reverse complement.
GTCCATTCCCAAAGCGGTGGACATCCGATCGCTCCTCTCTTTCGAGATTCCAAGCTTCCATTGCAAGAGAGTTGCTCTGACGGGCGGCAGAACACAGTTTTAGTTTCATTAAATATGAGCACCAACGACGTGATATGCCGCGTTTGCGCGTTGTATCCCTATGCCTCGACGGATGCCTCGTCGCTGTCCTTCGACCAGGGCGCAGTGATAGACGTCCTCGCTCAGCTCGACTCAGGATGGTGGGACGGCTGGTAAGGCACACACGGCTGAATAACCTCACGACAGAACGTCTTACCGATGCTTTCTTCGATGGAACCCCCGACCCCCGAATCGTATATCACCGTTTATTATTTGACAGGTGTAACGGAAAGCGAGGTTGGTTCCCGAGCAATTACGTCCAAATCATCGAAACCAGCAGTGACCAGACAAAGGTAAGATCCAATCTAATCTATCGACCACAATGCGATCTTGTTTTCTGTCTTTTGACCTTCCTTCGCTCTCGTTTCCGCCGACCGAGGAAAGAGAGCGAGAAGATGTATAAAAGAGCGAGAGAATGAGAAACACAGCCCCGCATATCAGGGTTCTCCTTCATCCTCATACACATGTCAACTCATACTCCTTTTAAAGGACTCGCAATTTTGGCATCATGGCCAGCCTGATCTCTCGTGGACTTCCCGACGTGCACCTTATCCCGCTCCACCCCACCATTCACTCCAACAGCAACAGCAACAGCAACAGCAACAGCAGCAGCTACAGCAGCAGCAACACCCGTTCCACCCACAATACCAACAGCAGCCGCCGTCGCAGCTGTCGCAGCATCAGCAGCATCTTCCACGCTCGACTATGCACGATTTACAACACCAGCAGCAGCTGAGGCTCAGTCTCGCTGCTGACAACATGTTGCTTCATAACCATACTACGAACATCGGTCTCAAGGACCACGATACTGCGCAGGCCGAGCCATCCAACTGGATTCTACAGACCACCGAAGATGGTTCTGAGGTCTATTATTACAACACAGTCACCAAAGAGATGCGATACTCTGTTCCGCCCGAGGAAATGAGCACCGTCTATCAATCGCCTCCAGCTTCGGCCAAAAGCTATACCTATAAATCATCCGACTATTACGACGCGGACGATTACATTGACGAGAACCCCCGCCCGCCAGTGCGTGCCCCGCAGCGCACGCTCGACGAGCACAGCAGCCTGGCGAGCGTGAGCACGTCCACTATGAGCACCATGTCCTCACCCAGCTTGCGCACAGCACAGTCCGGCAACGATGACCAGGTAAAAAGAAAAGTAGACACTATCCCCGGCCTCGGGACTCATTGAATACAATGCTTTCTTCTTGCGTTGTAGCTCCCACCGAATTGGGTTCGGAAGTGCACGCCCAAGGGCCGGGAATACTACTGCAACCTCCTGACCGACGAGACTGCCTGGTCGCTCGAACACGTCGATCCGATCACAGGCGCAACTGTACGTCACAATGAGAAATCATATTCCCCCCCCCCCTTCCATCTACCTTCTCGCTCCCGTTCCTCTCCCACTCCCTTTTTTTTTTTTCTTTAGAGGAAAAAGAGAGAGATCGTCTATCCCCTGTCTTTCGAGTATCCTTTATCATGTTTTCTGATACGATGTTTGATTAGATGAACCCTAATCCGCCCACAGACGATCTGGATGACGCCGCACGGGTCGAGGTTGACGCCGACGAACACGTCCGATCCTGGAGCCAGCTCAACGCCGCTATTGCGAACGCGATCCGCAACTTGAAGAGCTCACTCAAACAGGGCCAGATCGCCCTGTTCCGAGAAGACACGCTTCTCGTCGTACACCATATTCGCCTGCTGCTTTACATGTCCAACTCGGTCGATAAGGAGAGCTCGCCCTATCTAAAGTCGAACAAACAGCTCAAGGCTCATCACCGTGCTCTCCTCGCCGCCCTCGCCAAACTCGTGCTATCGGCCAAGGTCGCTTCAGGCGCGTGGGCGCCCATGGAGGCCATCGGCAAGCTTCAGGTGGACGCTGACGAGGTCCTGATGGCTGTGCGCAACTTTTTACTCGTCGCCCAAGAGATGAACATCACCATGCACGAGAGCAAGCCGCGTCTGGTCGATGATTTGCCCCCCGCGTCGCGGTGGCGGAACAAGGGCAACCCCGAGTACTTGTTTGACAGCAAACGCCCGGACGTGACCACGACCCTGCTCGTCCTCGCCGACAATGTCCACGGTGCGATGGCATCTTTCATGGATAGCGCGCGCGAGGCGTTCTCAGCCGCGTCGCAGCAGGAAGAGGGCGTGGTGGCCAAGATCATGTCGTCCACACCGCTCCTGGTTGCTCAGTTTCGCAATCTCAGCAACACGGCCAGCCAGTTTCTCAACGCGCTCGACGATATCCAGCAAGCCAGCACGCCACGGTTTGCCGTGCCCAAACAGGCCATTCACAACGCCATGGGATCCCTCTTTATCGCGTCGCAGACAATCACGAGCCAGGACATGACGCCTTCCGCAGTCGCTTCCACATTTGAGCTCATCGAGGGCTATCGCAAGACGATTGAGACGAGCGTACAAGAAGTCTGTGTCATGGGGCGCCAGCTCGCACTCGAAGAGCAGCAACAGCAGCAGCAGCAACAGCAGCAGCAGCAGCAGCAGCAGCAGCAGCAGCAGCAGCAGCAACAGCAACAGCAACAGCCCGCATTAGAAAAGACCGGCCGGTCCTCGCAAGACGACGTGGCACGCATCCATGCGCAACAACAGCAATCACAGCGAGCACCCGAAGAAGAGCAGCAGCGCCGGATGCATATCCTCGGCCCGCCGCCAAGTGCCCCGCCGCCGTCGTCGATGCCACCCCCGCTACCCGCTCCGACGGCAGACATCATGCAGGATCGCGAGGACAGCACGGTCACGGCGAATACGGATGACTATGTGACGGTGCAGACCCGGCCGCCCAAAGACAAGTTGGCCAAGTTCTTTGGTGAAGACACGCTGGCGGCAGCGCGTCGACGCGACACGATCCTGGGCGCGCCTGGCGACGAGGCGGAGAGCACGCACAGCACAGTCAACACGCACAGCCCGCGCTTGCCCTCGACGCGAGCGTCTACCCCCAGCATGGTGCCCGAGCGCACCGACTTTCTCGGGTCGGACTATGTCCCCAGCGAGATTGTCTTCAACATGGAAGGGAACGTCAAGGGCGGCACAGTGACCGCGCTCGTGCAGCGGCTCACACAGCACGACCAATTGGGTAAGTCACTGAAAAACCAGACGAAATTGGGTCCAGCCCTTATTCATCATACATTCATGCGCCCTATGTCGCGTCAGATTCCAAATTTATCACCACGTTCCTGTTGACCTACCGCTCGTTCTGCTCCACCCAAGAGCTCTTTGACGCGCTGTTTCGACGCTACACGCTGATCCCCCCTCCGGACCTGACCCGCGAGGAGCTGGAGATGTGGCAAGATAAGAAACTCAAGCTGGTCCGGCTCCGCGTCTTTAACGTGATCAAGTCCTGGCTCGAGCATTACTACAACGAGGAAGAGGACCGATCGATCCTGCCGATTCTGATGGAATTTACGGACACGATCGTGCGCGAGTCGATGCAGTTCGGCGCGGAGCAGCTGATCAAGTCGATCCGAAAGCGGATGGACCAGGAGGACGACGGTCAGATCCGCAAGATGCGCTTGAACGTGCGCACCTCGGACATGCCGGCGCCGATCTTGCCCAAGAACCTGAAGCGGCTCCGTTTCTTGGATGTGGATCCGCTCGAGATGGCGCGGCAGCTCACGATCATGGACGGCAAGCTGTACAGCCGGATTAAACCCGTCGAGTGCCTCGACAAGAACTGGGGCAAGGGCGACTCGGAGCACATTGCGGCGAACGTCAAGGCCTCGATCGAGTACTCGAACCAGGTCACGGCCTGGGTGACCGACTCGATTTTAAGCAAAGACGAAGTCAAGAAGCGGGGCGCCGTGGTCAAGCACTGGATCTTGGTGGCCGAGCGGTGCCGCTATCTGAACAATTTCAATACATGCATGGCCATCCTGTCTGCGTTTGACAACTCGTCCATTGGTCGTCTGAAACGGACGTGGGAACTCATGAGCGCGCGCACCATGGGCACGTTGACGGGTATTCGCCGCCTGATGGGGGCCAACAAGAACTTTACAGAGTACCGCGACATTATCCACAAGGTCAACCCGCCGTGTATCCCTTTTCTGGGCATCTATTTGCAGGATCTGACGTTCATCGAGGATGGTAACAGCAACTATCTCAAAAAGTCGAACCACCTCGTCAACTTTGCGAAGCGCATGAAGACGGCCGAGGTGATTCGCGAGCTGCAGCAGTACCAGTCGACGCCGTACCTTTTGCAGGCCGTCCCAGACATTCAAGAGTTTATCAAGACGCATCTCCAGTCCAGCCGAGACGAAGAGACGCTGTACAATTTAAGTTTATCCCTCGAACCGAGGGAACGCGGCGAAGACACGATCGCACGACGATTGAAAGAGTCTGGCTTGTAACATATATATTTCAATCACTCACAACACACACAACACACCCCCTACCCCAATGCTATCTACACACACACGCACACTGGCGCACACACAGGCGCACACACAGACACACACACAGACACACACAACACAGACGCATTTTCTCGCAACCTCTCCTCCTCGTTCTCCTCCTCCTCCTTCTTCTTCTTCTCTTGCTCCTCCCCCTTTTTACCTTAACGTATCGTGGCCTACCGCCCTCCTTGATGAGATCATACCTTAACTTATATATATATATATTTTTGCATGAGTAAAGAAAGTAATTCCTTTGTTATCACCGTGCGCTGTGAATTGCTGCGGCAAGGAGCGAAAGAAAAGTCCCATAGGCCAGTTGCCGTAATTGGCAAATTACATCTCCATTTTGCTGCGGCACACCGCTTGAGACCCGAGTGGCTTCACCTAAAGCCGCGATTTTGGGAATTGCTGCGGCATTGGAAGACCGACTATAAAAGAAACATTTTTTTTCGACCGCAAAGTTTTCAACAAGCTTCCCCGACAAGCTTTTTCTTTTCACCGTTTTTTCGCGCTTATCCGTCATGGCTGTCCGTGAGTATACAAAACAGCACCGATCGCTTACGATTCGAGACTGACCCGTGTCGCAGGTGCACAATTTGAAAACAGCAACGAAGTGGGTGTGTTTGCCCGCCTCACCAACTCTTACTGTCTGGTTGCCCTCGGTGGCTCCGAGAACTTTTACAGGTAAGAACAAAGAGGCGAGAAAAGGAAAGAGACAGAGAGAGAGAGAGAAAGAGAGACTGACCACACTCTGCGCACAGTGTCTTTGAAGGCGAATTGGGCGATGTGATTCCGGTCGTGCACACTTCGATTGCCGGCACCCGCATCGTGGGCCGTCTGACCGCAGGCAACAAGAATGGCCTCCTGGTGCCGTCGACGACGACCGATCAAGAGCTGCAGCACCTGCGCAACTCGCTCCCGGACAAGGTCGCGGTGCAGCGTGTCGAAGAGCGCCTGTCTGCGCTCGGCAACGTGATTGCCTGCAACGATTACGTGGCGCTGGTGCACCCGGACATTGACCGCGAGACGGAGGAGATTATTGCGGATACACTTCAGGTCGAGGTGTTCCGCCAGACCGTGGCTGACAACGTGCTGGTCGGCTCGTACTGTGCCCTCAGCAACCAGGGCGGCCTCGTCCACCCCCGCACGTCCATCCAGGACCAGGATGAACTGTCCTCGCTTCTGCAGGTGCCCCTCGTGGCCGGTACGGTCAACCGCGGTTCGGACGTGATTGGTGCCGGCTGCGTCGTCAACGACTGGTCTGCCTTTGCCGGCATGGACACCACCTCGACCGAGCTTTCGGTCATGGAGAGCATCTTCAAGCTCCAGGACGCTCAGCCTACGGCGATTGTCAACGAGCTCAGAGATACCTTGGTCGACACTTACTCATAAGTATTACGTGTCATTATCCCGCGCTTTGCACCTTTTTTTTTCTACCCTTTTTTTTTTTTTTCTCATTGCATCCTATCTCTCCCACGCTCTCTCTCTCTCTCTCTCTCTCCTAAAGTCACGCCTGCCATTTTTTTACGTTCATACACGCCTTCACGCTCATGTACACAGACACTCCATCCTAATTATTTTTTTTTGTACTTTGACATTCATCCGTTCCATTCTGCACACACACACGCATCATGTTAACTCTATCTAACACCGATGATAATAAAAAAAGAGCCCTTTTTTTGTTTGTCAATGCATATCCATGGTCTATTTTTGCGTTTCATCAGTGTATCCCATATTGTATTGATCTGTTTACATGCTCATACAGAGCCATATACGCATTTCATTTCATACGCATCTGTCTGCCAATTTCACCATATGTCTCAGACGACTGGAGAGGTCACAGATCATGGAGCATACGAAAAGAACTGACATCACACAATACGCGCGCACGTTTCCATGAATGAGAGGAAGTCAGCCCTTTCCTGAGACCTCGTTGGTTTTCTATCAATTGGATGGAAAGTACAGCATATAGAATGACGCGTTGACAAATAGAACGTCAGTTTTCGTGGAAAATCGTGAAAGCCAGCTTCCCCAAGAGTATGTCTTTTTCCATGATCTGACTTGTCCGTGAGCAAGCCATTGGTCCATGCGCCTTTCTGTTTCATGTGCCTTCGACTTGACGAATCACGTCGGCTTCTTTTTATAAAAGCATGGAAAGAATCGAGGTACCAGGTACAGGTCATATATGAGAGACACATTTCATCTGTTTCACGCTTTATTGCGCGTATAAATAAGGCCTGGTTTTGGCTCTCTTGCACCTCCATCATCAATTTCCATTCTCAGTCTATCCACTTCTACAATGTTGAGCCTTGTCAAGATTCTTTCCTTAGCTGCGGTCGCTGGTATGACGCTGGCTGCACCTGCATCCACCACCAGCGCAAGCTCTTCTACCTCTACTGCTACCCTCACGTCTGCTTCTGCTACCACTGCTTCCACGTCGTCTTCCTCGTCTTCTCCTTCGTCTTCTGCTTCGGGTGGCAAGTCCACGTCGTCTGGTCACGGCGTCACCATCACCGTGAAGAACAGCTGCCCCTCGGCCCTGACGCTCCACAAGCTCGACAATGCCGGTAGCAGCGGCAACACCCCCAGCTCAGCCCAAGTGGGTGCTGGCTCCTCCCACGAATTCCAGGTCTCGGCCGACTGGAGCGGCCGTGTCTGGGGATGTGAAGGGGGCGACTGCCCCTCGGCCGTCTCTCTCGCCGAGTTCCTTTTCAGTGGCTACGGCGGCAAAGACTTTTACGACATCAGCTTTGTCGACGGCTTCAACCTTCCCTTGAGCATTACCCCCGAGGGCGGCTCGGGCGAGTGCAAGTCCCCGACCTGTGCTTCGTTGCCTACCTGCCCCGACAAGCTCAAGGCCGCCGATGGTTCGTGCAAGAGTGCCTGCGCGGCGTTCGGCACGCCCGAGTACTGCTGCACCGGCGAATACAACTCGCCTGAGAAATGCAAGGCCAGCCAGTTTGCAGATGTGTTCAAGAAGGGCTGCCCGGATGCCTACAGCTTTGCCTACGACGACGAGACAAGCACATTTGGTTGCACCGCCACCAAGTACACTGTCACCTTCTGCCCCAACGGCGGACACTAAGTCCTGCCTATCGTACGCAGGCACTCTTATCTAGAAAAGCTGTACTTTGTATACCCTGTGATACCAATCCTATGTAGCTGGTCTTGCATCTTGAATAGAGTTTCTCTTGTTTGCTGTCTATATATTACCGTCTCTTCATCGTGTCTTTTTTTTTTTTCTCTGTTCTTTCTTGACGCAGAAGCTCCCACAAGTGCTGAACACTTGCAAAATTGATGAAGAAAATAGGTTCAGAAAGATATGAAATCTATTATTTTCAAGAAGTGAAAGTTTACAATGCGAAATAAGAACAGTTTCATCATGCGTGCGAGGAAAATAAGAGAAGAAGAAGAAAAAAAAAAGAGAGCGAAGCAACGGAAGTACGGAAGTATATGAAGACGAAGGTTGTGCGTGTGGTACAAGGTGTAAGCGTGTGTATGTGGGTGTGTATGTGCTTGTGTGGATAGGTAGTGTATACAGATAGATTACTCATCCTCTTCTTCAGGCTGGTGCGTGACATCGTAACGCTTGCCACGGATAGCCCAGATACCCCAGTTGGCAAAGATCGTCTCACGGAGATCGAGGAGGTTTACATCACGCTTCAGACTTCGGAACCGGTTCTCCGTGGGTTTCATGACCCAATCAAACTCGCCCTGGTAGTCTTCCTCGACGGCAGCCACATCGGTTTGGACATCGGCCTCGTCAAAGCCGGTCAAAAAGATGGGGCACTTGGTCTCGAGCGCTTTCTGGATCGCCTGCTTCCAGTCCTCACGCGCTGCCGGGTGACCGATGCCGGGTGAGAACAAAAAGAACAGGTCGGTGTAAGGGTCAAAGCTGTCGACGGTCTCATGGAAGTCCTGGTACAAGGCGCGGTCGTAGGTGAAGACGAGGCGCTCGTTCACCGAGGTGGTGTAGGGCTCCTTGCCGGGCGGAAGGGCTTCGGGGCCAATCATGTGGACATGGAAGGGCGTGTGCGGGAAGAGGTAGGCGAGCTGAAGCCAGATGTGGGGCGGCAGGGTCGCTTCTGCACGCGCACCCACTACGTACAGGTTGATCGTCTCGGACCGCACGAGCGAGACGCCGTCCTTGGCGACCTCGTTGCGGGGATACAGGACCGTACGCAGGGCTAAGAGAAAGAAAAAAAAGCCATAGCCATCAGTATCGTATTGAGTATACAGGATCCTCCAGGGAGACTTTGTACGGTTCTCTTACCTGAGATAGAGCGCATGCCTTCGGGGGTGATCTCTTTGCCGAGCTGGTAGGGGCAGGACTCGTGCAAGACGGAGGCGACGGTAATGGGATAGGTCAGCAACTTTGAGATGTGTCGCATGGAGCGGTCCGAGTCCATGGAAGGGAAACTGCGGGTGTAGAAGAACACATCCCAGTTGGCCATGTTGACCGTCTCGTCGAAGCCCTGTGCACCTGTCCGAGCGGAAAGGAGTGCGTCAGAAAGGGCATTATTAGATAGAAGCAAGTCGGGACTTACTAGGGAACTCAAACTCCTTCATGGGTCTGCCTGAGCGCAGGTCATGGTCGTCTTCGTTCTGCTCACGCAGGATACGGCAGTTCTCGTGGTGGGCTGCTTTGCCCTGGTGATAATGCTCTTCGCTGCAGTGGGTCGGGTAGCCGCAGTCAGGGCACTCAAAGACCGGGGGCTTCTTGTCTGGCTTGTCCTCGTGGGTGTCGCACACCGGGCACACGCCGTACTTTTGAATGATCGCACCCCGATCGCGCAGCTCTGAAATGGGGGATTCAGACAGCTTATGAAAGAGATCGTCCTGGCTGAGCACCACAGGCGTGGCCGGTCGTTCGTTTTTGCGAGTCGGTGAGAATAAACCGCGTAATGAAATGGCACGAGTGGCGGTCAAGGCGTGCGGCTGCTTCGGTTGCGGCATAGCGCGGATAGGACGCGACACAGTCGGGCTGAAAAGAGACGCACGCCGGGCATGGCGGGCAGAAGAACGCACCGCTCCCAAATGAGTCCACCGCTGCATGTTGACAGATGCTGTGTTTGTCCCCCTTGCTGCTTGGAAAAACCCAAAAAAAAAAAAAGCAAGAAAAAATAATTCAGATCCCGACATTCAAAGCAACCTGGCTGCGCAGAGTGCGCACCCTTTTTCCACCGTATCAGCTTGTCGTCATCATATACTTATACCTGTGCAGTCAGCCAGGTAGCAAATGCGGAAACACTCTGGTAGTTTATCTTATCAAGTGATTCTTTTTAAACGTATATAACTATTAGCAACGGACACGTAGCCCATCCATACTGAGGATAGATGCCTTGGAAGTCGAACGTACTGCAGGATTATGCCTAATTCAATCATCAATTATACGTCTGTGTTGTAAAACCGCGCAAATCGATACAGCTTCCAACGGGTCTCGGGCTTTCTATGGCCCGTTGCGCGGTGTATTCATGCCCTGACTGACGGGAACGGCACACGTAAGGTCAGACATACACACAGATGGCATTTAGAGAGGAGAGAATGAACCATCCAACAGTACGGATAACAGGTGCAAATAAGAACTCCTGGTTATAAAATGGCGGACAGGACTGAATATGACACACACACACACACAGACATATACACACACAGAGAGAGAGAAAAAAAGAGGAGGAGAAAGAGCGGGCAATTTTATAAAGTGGGGATCCTTCTTTTTTTTGCTGGTGAAAAGCACGCGCTATGCAAAACTTGACCGATCCCACTGCTTTAACAGCCAATGAGCAATGTGAGCTTGCGTTTGTGTACGCCTTCACGTCTGTCTTTGGCGCCCAAGACGAGCCGGCCTTGCACCCTTACCCAAGTTATCAGCCACAGGCAAGTCTTTCTGTCTATCGACGGGGTTGACAGCCCGATCTAACACGCGGTCATGACAGGATCTCGAGGAGGCATTGCGCCTCGATCAAAGCGATCTGCTCGATCAGCTCCTCTGCAGCTTCCTCAGCAACGCGCTCAACCGAAAGAAGCCTGTTGGGTACGTAACACGCCAGGGAAGCAGGCGGGAAACCCCTCCTATACTGTGCTGACGGACTGGGGTGGCTCGATTTTTTAGTATGAACACGATGCTCGACACGCTATCCAAAATCGTCCATGCCAAAATTCAAGCTGGCGAATTGCTTCTCGACGCCAACCCTGTAAAACAAGTCAGCTCTTTCCATGCACTCTCCCTGTCTCTCAAGGTACTTTGTTATCTGGGAATGCTTGCGTCCTCTGTGATTCTAACGTCATCATAGCTGACTCTCCTGCGCTCGCTCATCGAGTGGCAGCTCCAGGACTGCCAGGCTATTCGAGCCATCATCGAACGCGGCTGTAAGAATAGACGACCCAAAGAACCCAACCCCATCAGAACGATCGATCCAATCGGTTATGACGGTGACAAACGTGCCTATTACATGTTTGGAGGTAAACCCATCCACATGCTATCCCGTAAGTAAGTGAGTGGTACTCATCCTTCTTTTTTTCTCTCTAGACTCGCCGTGGCTATGGCGGGAAAAATCAACCCTCAAGACAGGTTGTCAATGGGAAACAGGTACGCCCACACCCATTTCACTTTTTTCGTGACTTTTCGGTTTATCTGATCCCTTTTTCGTCAGTATGCCGATCCATGGAAGAGCTCAATGCCTATGCAGACACGCTCTCAAAGAGCACCAGCCGGGCAGAACAACTGCTGTCGAGCATCATTCTCACCTACGTTCCTTTCATTGAGCAATCCATTCGCGAAAAGGAGCGCAAAGAAAAAGCACTCGAGCGCCAACGGACGGCGCAGATCGAAGCAGAACAGCTGGGGCCCCGTCAGCTTCGCGATCGACGTGGTATCCGACCGTCGTACACGTTTGACGAGGATCTCCAAGAGCCGTCTGGTAGCGATGAGGAGTACGACCAAGACGAGGTTGAGGATACGGCAGGGGGAGCGGAGGAGCCCGAGCTTGAAGCAGAGGCCGTCCCAAAGGCGACACGGTTCAGCAGCCGACTGAACCCGGACGCAGCAGCCAACAGTATGGAGGAAGACAAGCAGGCCACATCACAGCATACGGATGCGACCATGGGCGAGGGCACCCAGTCTTCTCTTCCAATGTCCCAAGTGTCTCGTATGGATACCGATACTCCTCCAACGATGAGCCAGGGCGATGTGATTATGCAGGACGCGGCGTAGTAGCGATCTTTCTATGTGCTCTGCACACATGTGTATATATCTGATGCTTAGATCATGGAAGACCATGCTTGCCTTCCTATGATTACCGTTATATAAATAATACCGATCCACGACGTTTGAATTTTATATTGTTATAAGCCTATATTGACGATTACATGACATGAGGAGGATGACAGGCTGGTGGTACACGCATACGCATACTTGTGTTCATGACATGTACTGTAGATGCGTTTCTCTCGATGCACGAAAAAGGAAAGTTAAATGACACGTATCGCGCTATTATACGAGACTTCTAATCCCGAAAGGCTTATTTCTGAAGTTTCAACTGTTCGGATGACTCCGGGGCAAGGAAGCTTTCACATGGGCCAGATAGATCTTTTCAAACACCTAGAATGACTGGACCTTCCGACGAGCATGTCACGTAGAAAAGAGAGGAAGGACCAGATGTCATCTTATCCAGATCCGATAGTCTGGTACGAAAGTTCTCGCGGTACGGCCGATGACGCGTCAATGTTATACCATAGCATTCATGCATGAAGTGTAATCATAGGGTCTAATTCATTAACTCTGCTGCTCTTGCTACGAATAATAATAGTTATATGCAACTGAGACTCCACCTGCAAGGCGATTTTCAAAAAAGAAAATTGTGTTGGAGAATACGACTATGATGCACACATGCTTCCTTTCGTTTTTCTCGTCTTCTTAACCGCTCAGCCTAACTCTTCTTACTTGACCACAATGGTTGCCCTGCGTTCACTGTGCATGCCATCCTTCTGCACCATTTAAGGTTGACGTGCATGTGCGTACGTATCACTGTATAATACTGTCCATTGAGGATCAAGGCGAAGAGGTGGGCTTCACGTATGCTTCCGACAAACGGTGCTCGATGGCATTTCAAGCATTTAGGTGCGAACGAACAGAGGACATCAACCCCACACTGTGTAAACCTTGAAAATGCTAAGCAGCTAAACTCGTGATATAATCCCCAGCACCATATGCAAGTTCCCAGGCATCAACCCATAGCACAGTAAAAAGAGAAAGAGAAAGCGTCAAAGGCAGCATGACGTGACGTCTGCGAAGGAATACAAGCGCAATTATCCATCCACATCCCAAAAACCATTCAACCCATCTCACGTCCCATCCTGGACAGCAGGGAAGATAGACGACGAAGAGAAGGCGAAATGACGGCATGGAGCAGGCACGAATGGTTTCACAACCTGCCAAAATCTGATCTTCACATGCCGAAATGTCGAGCACGTTTCGTCGTCATGCAAAAAAATAACGTTACGTGTGGGGTTTCGATCACTTTTTCTATTTTTCGCTTTCCCATTATTTTGCCCTTCCTCCATGTCCGTCACAAGCGATGCCGCCAGCACCTCATCACTAACCCCCATTCGTGAGCCGCCCGGAGGATTCCGCCAATTCGATCAATTTAAGGAATTCTACTTTAGCAAGCATACCAGTGAAGCAAACCGACTCTTGAACCGAGCAGGTAATACTAGAAAAGAGAAAGTGCGTGGGTGGCAAAACCAACTATTTTTTAGGCACCAACCTTTGGATTCTTATATCAGTCTATGCAGCCGTCCGTCGGCGATGGCATATGCTCTGGGTGGGACTCGCACAAGGTACAGAAGACCATAGATCATGGAAACGATTGGCTAATCTGGTGTGGAAAACAGGCTACGTCTTGGCGTGGATCGGCCAAATCATATTCGAAAAAAGGCAGGTGAACAAAGAGATGCGTAAGGTGTTATTGAAAGCAGCAAGGCTGATGAATGGTATCTATATTTTTATATATGTACAGCGGGAAGCCCTTTACGCTGGCAAGGTATCCGATATGGTCGCTGATGTGCAGTCTCCGGCTGTGGCGGGCTGCTTCAAGAAGATTAAAATAAACATGTCATCCAGTACGCGAGCATGGGTCATACCTCTGATTTCGATGCGTCTTCTTTTTCCTTCTTCTTTTTCTTCTTCTTGTCCTTCTTTTTATCCTTCTTCTCCTTTCTATCGGGCTCGAGTTCGGGTGATGGTACAGGGGCAAGGTCATTCTCATCTGCTGCCGTCGTTGTGATACGCTGGGAGGCTGTCATGTGTCCAAGGTCGGCAGCGAGACGAAACCAGTATGTGGCGGTGTGATGTGGATCGCTGTCTTCGTGTGGGGGTGGTACGGGCGCGACGCCCTGCTCAATGAGGAATCCGACGAAAAAGCACGCCTTGGCCAGTTCCCAACGGCCCACCCCTTTCTCAACGTAGACGACGCGCGCAAAGTGGACTGCTTTGTGGGCCCATTGAAATGCTAGGTCCGTCGACGCCTCAAGCACGCCGCGCGCCCCCGTCAGATACCATGCAGCAAGACCGAGGGCGCCCTCAGAAGAACGTAGGCTAGCTGCACGGGTGTACCAATAGATCGAGAGCGCGTCGTCCGCCTCTACAGCCTGGCCACGCTCGTAGCAGGCTGCGAGCTGTAGCAGAGACGGAACATAGTCGAGGCGAGCAGCGTCGTGCAAGAGCTGAATCGCATACCCTGGGTCGGTATGGCAACGCTCGTTGACGTCAGGCGTGAGCTGGGCCATCGCGAGCGCATGCAACGGCTCAGGCACCTGATTCTCACTCGTCATGACCGCGCGCTGGAGCCAGCCGACGCCGTCGCGGAGGAGCTTCGGCTGGTGATAGAGCCCGCGGATGAGGATGATGCCGAGCTTGTACATGCTGAGGACGTGCGAGTTTTGTGCCGCGCGGCGGAAGAAGATCAGTGCGCGCTGCAAGTCTTTGCGGGTGCCGAGGCCGAGCTCGTAGCAGACGCCGGCGCGGTAGGTCGCCTCGGGGTGCGCCAGCTTACTCGCCTGGAGATACCAGTGGAATGCCTGTTCTTCGTTCTCGGCAAGGCCCAGTCCACCGCAGCCGTAGCTGCTTCCCAGCAAAAACTGAGCATCCCCGCCCGTCTTTTTATCTTCCAGGCTCGTGGCAAGGCGGCGCGCGAGACGGAGCCCTTGCGTCTTGACATAGTTGGTGACGGCCAGGTTCTCCTGGAGGTGCTCTGGCCGAGGCCGTTTCTCGAGATCAATCATGCGCACAAGGAGACCGAGCTGCAATGCAGGATGTTTCGCTTCTTCGCGCCACGCTATGAGGTGGACGATCGACACGAGGTCCGGAAAGGCCTCGCCGGCTTGCATCAGCGCAGCGAGGCTGGTATCGCCTCCGGAATATTTCTTGAGCGGTGCGGTCGTCTGGAGCTGTGAAATGGGATTCAGCAGGGCCTCGGACGCGCTGTGCATGGGCGAAAAGGGAGCTTTTCGCTTAGGTGTGCCCGGCGCGGAAAGCTGATACCGTGATGAAAACTCGTCAAAGGACCACTGCCGACTGCTTCCGGAGTCGACGCGCTGGTGCCGATATTCTCCCTGCAGCCCATCTGAATTGAAGCGTTGGTCCAAATCAGCGCTGAAGTGTGAGCTAAAGTCGTCGTCGTCCCCCATAAAGTGCGGAAGGAAGGGAAGAGAAGGACCATTCTCGTGGACTAGATTGGATTTTTCCGATCTGCCAAGTTGTTGACTCGGTGTTCTCGGAAGATGGATCATGATTGCATGTAGATATTATACCCGATAGGAGATGATAGCCTACGCAGCCTTCCCATCATACGAGAACCTTGGCCCAGCATTCTTCCCTCAAGTTTATTACGTGGCGTATATATATGTCTTCTTATGTCTGACCCCTTTTATTGGCAAGTGTTTTCGATTTCAATCCGAAATTTCCAGACAAGAAGTCACTTGGTATTTATCGAACCTGCGTATCTACTCGATCGATCGGATATGTGTATAGAAAACAAACAATGCCGCAAATGGGTTGCTCTCCCAAAAGTAAGATAGCAATAGCATAAATAATACTGGAAAATGACCAATGCTCCCTCTTTTAGAAAGCATATGTAGGTTAACACTCGCTGCTAGATTTCTTTCTGAAAGTCTCCATGTGCACCAGCTGATACACATCTGCACATATTACATACCAGCGTGGTCTCTATGAAAGTAGTTCATAATGATCTGTATCATTAAGAAAAGCTGCTAGAAAAGACTATATGAATCGATCTTGATACATGTTTAATGGATCTTTCTGCATACAGCAAGTTTCCGGTAGTCAGTTGAGCTATATAATACGACGTGGGTTTCCATAGGAAGGGCACGCTATCTATCGATTGCTACCCCTGGTACTTTGAGCACTTTGCTGCACAGCAATGATACGGTGGTTATCAAGAGCTATCATCAAAAGAGATCCTGAATATTGAAAGTTAACTAATCTTCTTTTTGTTTGGATTAGTACCATGGTAGTTTTGGAAAAAAGACGCTGCTGTGCATAACTGGTGATATAACTATAGAGCCCTCTCTCTACCCGTGCTATGGACTGAGGGACGAACAGACAGATCAGCCGCCATATACTGTACACGGCGCATGAAGGCCTTGGCATGCTATGTGTGTTATCTGTCGGCGTTTTATGTCGGCTGGGCAGAAAGGGACAGATAAATGCGCAGAAACGGATCGCTTTCACCAGCTTTCCACCCCGTCCTGCATAACTTTATATCCAAACCATGGTAACCAACGCACCTTCTTGCTCTGTCACACGCGCCCCTCTGAGCCATAAGAATATGCCAATACTACTAGAGCTCCACCTGCGAGATTAGCCCCGAACTTGTCGAAAAGATCAAGGAGTTCCGTTTTGCCAAGTACTCGAGCGGCAATGCCGCCTTTGTCCGTAAGCTTCACGCGTCCATTCCGCTGATAAGACCACAGTCTGATTTTGTCCCCGTGAAAAAAAGTGCAAATCGACCGCAAGAAGCTCGAAATTGTGGAGGATGAGGTGCATGACAACATCTCGGTGGAGGATCTCGTGGAGGAGCTACCTGAGAACAGTCCGCGATTCATCATTCTCAGCTATGAAGTAGGATTGCTGTTTTTAACGGGTCTGAATACTGTCCTTATCCGAGTCCTTTTTTTTTTAGCTGACCCACGCTGACGGTCGCAAGAACTTCCCTCTGGTGTTTATCTACTGGTCACCTTCGACTGCCAAGGCCGAGATCAATATGCTGGTAATGTGTTACAAAGCGGGAGCCCTTTTCTTTTCTGTTCTAAAAACAGGGAGCGTGCATCGTTTATATATATAGTACGCTTCAGCAAAGACGTTTCTCCAGGAAAAGATCAATGTGAATCGGGTAAAGCAAAACATAGGGGAAGATGTCTACGTCAAGATAGAGAAAGATGGGACTAAATGCGCGTGTGCGGTGTGTAATATGTATATAGGGATTTGATATTCGCGAGCCAGAGCAGTTCACGGACGACTTCCTCTCCAGCCAGCTCAAGTCGCTTTAACTAGGGTAATCCCGCCGATGCCTTGGCGATTTCGTTGTAAAGCAGGCGATTCCAGTCATCCACCGGTCCTACGTTTTTTTTTTTGTGTGTTACTTGGCACATATCTATGAATAATATCCCAATTCTTTACCTGGTAAGCAGGTGTGAAGACAGTCTGAATCGGGCCGTGAGTGGGCATCACCGCGCAGGTTGGCCATGGTTGACACGTTGAAGAACCGGAAGCGCATATCGTTTTCTTGTACGATCCAGTTCTGACCGACACGGGTTAGCGCGCCATTCCCTAGTCTATTTTGTTCCCCCCCCTCTCCCTTTCTTGGCCTTTCTCTTACCTTCCAGATGGAATCGAATTGCTCATGCATATGCCACTCGTACTCGCCCGGTTGGCCCGAGGGCGCGTGCGGGGTCTTGACGTCGGGCTGCTTGTACTGCGAGCACTTGGCATGGCCGTACGGAGTGCTACGGATGAACACCCGCTGGCGCGGCTTGACGTGCTCTTTCAGATAGTCAAAAACGACGCGCATGCCCTTGCTAAAAGCATCGAGGAGCTCCTTTTCAGACTTGTTGGGGCCCCATCGAAGGTCAGGATGCCAGTGCGGACCGGTGTTGATGATAATGTTGTCAAAGCGGTCGAGGGCGTGCTTCCACGGAAAGTTGCTGCCCTTGCCGATCAAGTAACCTTCCTCGTCCATGGGGTCGTGCAACTTGAAATCGTCGAGACGGACCAAGTAATCCGAGCGAAGGTAGGCCATGCTGACGGCGCCTTCGACCTGCATCTTTTCTTCGTGGACGAGCTGGCTGATCCACATGTTTGGATTGCCTCCGGAGAGGTGGGTGTCGGAGGGGGGATTGTGCATGTGTTGGCCTAGCAAGCATGCCAAGCTTTCGTATTCCAGCTGATTGATCGAGTCGCCGACAAAAAGCAGAGGATGGTCTCCGAGGTACTTTGCAAACACACCGGCATCAAATGGCACTAGACTGCAGTCATTGGGCACCCAGGTATAATCCATACTAGACAATAGAAGCATCGAATTTTCTAGGTGAGTACAAAAAAGAAGGACACTGCAAAAATAAAAATAAAAAGTGCCTGGGTTGGCTTTTTCCAGTCTTACATGTGTTTGGCACGGTCGAACTCGCCTCCTTCGTCTGAACGACGGTAGCATTTATGAGGAAAGTTGCTGGGGCAGTGGTAGTTGGCAACCTGCTCGATCGCATGAGCGTCCTTGGCCTTGATCGGCTTGAGCGTCCATTGGCCTTGGTTGTAAGTGTCAGGGTTGCACAGGCCGGAGACGTTTGAAGGCAATTCGACCATGGGGTCGAAGGTGACGGAAGGTGTCCAATCTTGGTTGTCCAGATGGCGTTCATCGGTGTTGGAGATTGGCTCGTCCGACCAGGACCAGGCAAAGAGCCAGAGCAGGAGGAACGCCGCGATAGCAGTGATATAAACTATCCGTGACCACAGCTGTTGGGACAGCGGCGTCTCAAACGGTGCAGGCATCGCTATGAATATGGAAGCAGTAAAAGGATGGTGTTGAAAGAAGAAGAATTAAAAACAAAAAGACAAGAGTCTGTGTCAGGAGTCTACTGAGAGTCTAGGTCAAAAATGTAAATGTCGTTATTGACCTGGGGGGTGCAGGTCCAGCAAATGGTGCGACTTTATGATCCCGACACCGCCTGGTGTTGTCGTCGATCTTTTTCTTTTATTTATTTGTTGCCTTTTTTTTTCTACCCACCCTGCACGCCGGCGATCCATGCATCAGTGGATATAATGTATCCTGCATAGAAGAATACATTGTAGATGATGGCAGGCACGCTCCTCTTGCTAACAAGGCTGATATTCTTTGACGAGGCCACTGTCGATCCCAATCAACCCTTGCTGAGTTACAAAGGTGGCGGTGATCCTCTGTGAAACCATCAGAAAAAAGATCGACGTCATGGTTTGGCCCACGGTAGGTGCTCGTGCCTGTGTTGCATATTTCATTTCATTTATTATTGTTGTATGAAGGGAATGGGACATAAGAGGACAGAAAAAAGGTAGAATGCTGGGGTATCGCAAGAAAGCTATGAAGAATGTGTGATGTAGGGTGGTCTGTGTCTTTTTTACTTTTTAGTACCATTAGACGTGCAACTGGAAGCTCTGGGCCTCCATGACGACGACGACTTCAACTTGCATGGCTTTCAGGAAATGGTCCACGTCGCCGAGATAGACCTGTCGCACGTAATCCTGGGTGGCTTTGCCGCCCGTCACCTTGGTCACAGGCACCATGGCACGGTCCTCGGGATCGACGCCCATATCGTTGATCAATGGCTCGTGTCGGCTGAGGCAGTACAGGGTATACTGGACATGCATCGGTTCCTGAAGGGTTTCTTCATTCAGCGCGCGAGGCTCGGGGGCGGGGGCGACGGGTTCTGCTGGAGGTGACACCGGGCTGTCGCTTGGCACATGCTCCAGATAGAATTTGCACAGCAGCGCATGCGCATCGCCCGTATTTTCCATGTCGTCCTCGTCTTCGTCGGCAAGCTTGACGAGTTTATCCGGCACCACCTCGGCATCCACGCGCACACGGTACTTGACGTTCAGGATAGATTTTGGGCTGGAATAGACCACGGTACGCCAGACATGATGTTTCGAGTGCTCTTGTGAGGAAGTAGAATCAGGGTGGCTCTCCTGCGCTACATCGGTCGTGTGCGACTCCTTGACATTCTCATCGTGCGTTTCGGGTTCAGAGACCTGGAGTGCCTGTGTCTCATGCTCGTCGGATTCCTGCTTGGTCTCGATGCACGTCCATCCATTCTCGACACGCGGTACAGGGAGTTCGATGCAGGTGCTGAATCGGTAGCGCGGGATGCCCAGGAGCAGCTGACGCCGTCGCTCTTGGCTCTCGGAAGCGTCGACATCAAAGTAGTGGTCGAGGGCATCACTTTGGCTATCAAAGAAGGTGTTCTGGGGGTACAGGATCCGCTCAATGGCCTTACGTTGCCACAATGCACGGAACACGACTGTTTCATCGACGATACCATCGTGGCGCACACGCGAGAGCTGATCAAAGGTCATATTGCTGTAAATAATGGTTGTCTTGAGCAGGTAGGACAGGATGGTGGCCTTGTCAATCACGCCGCCCGAGCCAGCGTCGGCCTGTAAGGTTGTGAAAGGCACGGTCGCGGAGAAGCTGAGGCGTGTGAGAGGACCACTGGCGGTCTCGAGCTCTTCGGACGAGATCCGCTTGCGTTTGCCGAGACGCACGGTCTCTGGATCCATCAGCTCCATGCTCTTTTTGATGACGGGCTGCTTCACAAAGCCAGAGAGTCGCTTCTCGTCCTGATCGCGCGGGCCATCGCGTGTCCAGGTGATGGTGCCGAGCGAGTGCATGAACAAGGTGAGGACGCGGCGCAGGAGCGAGTATCTTTCGAATTCGTTTTCGACCCAGAGCATGTCCGCGCTAAGGACGTCCGCCATGTAGTCCACCGGCAGGTCAGCGATACACTGGGGTGCAGCCGGACCGTGGCGGAGCAGCAGGAGCAGAGCCGCGTCATGCAGCGTCAGGTACGCCTTGTTCTTGTGCGGTAGCTGGCAAATATGTTCCAAATCGCGCTGGATCGTTTCAAGGGACAACTTTTCGCGAATATACCGGTTGACGCATATCTGGGCCAGGTCGTCCAAGCCAAACAGGACAGCAATGACCAAGAGGCGCATATCATCCTGCTCCTCGAGTTCGCCACGGACGATATCCGCCTTGTCGATCGCATACATCCAGCGCAGCGCACACCGCAGGTGGCGAGCGAACAAGTGGCTGAACAACGCACGCGGATTCAGACCTGCTTTGGTGCTCTTTTGCCATTTGCGTCGTATGATGTGCTGAAAGGGGGTCAGGACGAACCCATTCTGCGTGAGCTCGGTCAAGAGATTGATGGTGAGGATGGTGCGGCCGTCGGCAGAGACGCGGCGAGATGGATTGGGTTCGTCGCTGGGATCGTGCTTGGAGAGTAGGCGTGTGAAGAAGGGTGACTGGCTTACGATGGCCTTGTGCACGTCGAATCGAAAGGTGATGGGGAACGTGGGATGTTCAAAGGCGAGGATCAGGTCCGAGAACAGGCCCTGCTCGAACATGGCCCCCAGCAGATGCTGTTCGAGGCATGGTCCTTTTGTGCTTGTCATGAGGAATCAGAGAAGAAAGCTGTGCGACACACACACGCGCGCGCGCCCTGCTGAGGATGTCTGCGTCCCGTGCGCGTAAAAAATGTGAATCGCGGGTTGAAATTTATTTCGTTGTTTTTTGGTCAAAGTTTTGGAATCGCGTGCCTATTGTTCACTACAGTGTTCATGCAAATTCAGGTCCCCAGATGATGAACTGAAAAGCATGACTTGTTTTTGTTTTCTTGATTTTGAGCATCCCAGCAGCTCTTTCTGTATTAACTCTGCTTGGCAAGAAGGTGTCTGCATGCCCTTCCTTGGCTCTGTCTGTCACTTGAGAGGGGCCTTTCTTTTTTTTTTACTTCGCACCGATAAATCGATGTATGTAGATACACAGCGAGTCGTACACGAGGGGAAAGCGAGTTCATGTCTGATTAGTCGTGCTGAAGCTTTTGGGAATGACGTGTTCTCTTCAATGCAAGCGTGGGAAAAAGAGTGTCACCATGTAAAAGACGACTCGCTGCGTCAGTCAAGTGATGGTGCACCACGCCCATAGGAACTGGCCAGACACAGCACATTGACACAAAGCCCTTGGACGCAATTCATGGTATGCATTAAAGCGCGTCTCTACAACATTTTAAAAATTTTACACCTTTATGCAACCTCATGCTTAGCTCCTCAATTTGTATTTGTAAGGAGAAAGATAAGAGTCAGAGCCTTATAAGCTAAGCTGAAACTCATACTGAGACTCGAAACCAAATTGGCATCAAACAGAGCAAAGGCCCATAATTTGAGATGGGAGTCTTCATGTAGAGAGAAATCAGTGTGTCGCGTTTGGCACACAAAAAGAAGGTTTCATTTTCATATCAACAAGCGATGATTATTGTGAAGCAGTTGTATATATACACACTACGTCAGTGAGGTTGCGTGACCCTTTTTTGTTTTCGGATTTCATCGGCGTGACAAAGAGTTATCTATTATCTATTATTCAGCATTTGTGTTCGTAGAACCTTAAAATTGGAAAGAAGTAGTAGAATAATAGTTTATGCGCTACCCTTGTCATCCTCGGAAAGAACGGTGCGGAACCAATTAGCGGGTGCGAAATAGATGGTCAAATTTCCTGATTTTTTTGTGATGATCAATCTACCTTCGGCTTTTTGTGCACCCTGGAGCTTTATCATTTAACCTGCCTGAAAAAGGGGGTTTCTCTGAAGCAAAAAATCGAGGGATTACTATAAACAAGCAATCGATTACCTCTTTTAGGCGATATGATATGCTTGCATAAACACTCAGCAGAGAAGGAATTGACAGCAGCAAAAGAAGAAAAGAAAAGAAGACTGTTCACGGGTGAGGTATGTCATCATAAGGTTGTGAGATATGTGCTTAGAATACACAAACCGTCCTTATCGGAACAAAGGTGGATGACTCGGAAAATGGTAGAGGCGTGCACGTCTTAGCGGCCCTTCAAAAAACGTCATGGCCCAGTGACACCAAGATGCTCACGGGCATGTGAAGGAGCCCGGCATACCCCGCATTGCGGCATCCACCCAGTGGAGTGGGGTCCCTGATTGGCCGGAAGTCGGTTCCATTCTGGCTGGCGAGCTCGGGCGGAGTTGGGGCTTCTCATGTTGTTGCTGACGCTCGCTTTTTTGATCTTATGGAACACATGAAAATTAGGAAATCTCGGACAACTCTTATAAAGCAAGGTCTGCCCGTTTCAGATGCCCTCTTTTTACATTTCTCTCTTCTCTCCTCTTTCTCTATTCAAAACGGACCGCACGGATCGATCATCATGAGCAAAAACGAACAGCAAAAAAAGACCCCTTTGGTGACCCATCTTGTCGCGGGTGGTGCGGCCGGTTTTATGGAGGCCTGCACCTGCCATCCCCTTGATACCATCAAGGTCAGAATGCAGCTCGCCAAGAACGCGCACCGTTCTGCTTCGGTAAGTCTTTGAAGAGACATCGAAAGTGGCGAGAAACTGACCATGATTCAAGGGTAAACGTCTCGGCTTCTTTGGCGTCGGTGTCCGCATCGTCAAGAACGAGTCCTTCTGGGCCTTGTATAAGGGTCTTGGTGCCGTCATTGCTGGTATCGTTCCCAAGATGGCTATCCGCTTCAGCTCGTTTGAGGCCTACAAGGGTGCCTTGGCCGATGAGAATGGCCATGTGAGCCGAACGGGTGTCTTCTTTGGTAAGCCTTGACATAGAACACATACTATGTGCGTGTGTACTGACCGCCTTCCGACTCTAGCCGGTCTTGCTGCTGGTACCACAGAAGCTGTTCTGGTTGTATCGCCCATGGACCTGATTAAGATCAGACTTCAGGTAAGGAAACCGTCCTGATCAATGTGCGAGGACGATGAGTGATACAATGAGTCACTTAATATATGGTATATGATAAACACAGGCTCAGCGCAACTCGATGGCCGACCCTATGGACATCCCCAAGTACCGTAACGCGCCGCACGCCGCCTACACGATTATCAAGGAGGAAGGTGTTCGTGCCCTGTACAAGGGTGTGGCTCTGACGGCCCTCAGACAAGGTAAGAAGCACGTGTGAATGTGAAGGTTAGGTTATGTCATTCTTTCTCACACTCTTATGCATTATTCTCTTTTAGCCACCAACCAGGCTGCCAACTTCACTGCCTACCAGGAGCTGAAGCGCATTGGTCGCAAGGTGCAGGAGCTCGACGAGCTGCCCTCGTACCAGACCCTCGTGATCGGTGGTATCTCGGGTGCTATGGGCCCTCTGTCGAATGCCCCGATTGATACGATCAAGACGCGTATCCAGAAATCCAACGTCTCGACGGGCTCTGCTTGGTCCCGCTTCACGATTGTCACCACCGAAATCTACAAAAAGGAGGGCTTCCGCGCATTCTATAAGGGTCTTACCCCACGTGTTCTGCGTGTCGCTCCCGGTCAGGCCGTCACCTTTGTTGTGTATGAGAAGGTCAAGTCATGGCTGGACATGTTCAAGGACAAGGTCCAGGAGGAGGGCTCGATCACGGACGGTGTCAAGAGCGTTATCCCCTCAAAATAAGCAAACCATGTAGTATGTCACTATACCAACCCACCCACCACACTACTTTCACCCGCCATGCCATCTCAACATATCATCAGTCCTTTTCGTTTTTATTATCCCTGTTACTTTTTTTTTGTTCTTCTATGCAAAACAATGTCAATACAATAGAATTTGCCACGCACACATACGCGTCTATAATGTATATGCACATACATAGATAGATACTTGGAGCTTATTCCTTTCAGATGATTTACTATTGAGTAATCGGTATTCCATTGGAGGATCCGAAATCAACCGGAAATTCTTCTCGAATTCGCGGGCTGCCAAAGTTTCCCCCATTTCGTGGCTTGCAACAATAATGCCGCCCCAAAGGTACTCGCTCGCGCTCTTGCTTTAAAAATATTAAACCTAATCACCCCCATGGCGGATAAACGAAAGCGATCCGAACCCAAATCGATTGTAAAGCGCAAGAAAGCAAAGGACTTTTACTGTGCAAAGGTCAGTTCTTCAACGCTATGAATAAAAGAATAGCCCTTGCTGACGAATGGCAACATTAGGATCGCACTGCCAGTAAAGGATACTTTAAGGTTCCACTCGACGCTTCGGGCGTCCTCGTTGCTTGCCGCCGCGGGTGCGAACGGAAAGCTGCCAAAGAACTCGTTGATTTATTTACCCAGGTAAGCTACCGCTCTTTTTGGTCCTGCCCCCCTTACCCACGAACTCTCCCTATTTCCGTCGCTCTTTTTAGTATGCGGACGAGATGTATCCCGCACAAGACAACGACAACGACACCAATGAGAACAGCAGCGAAGACGACGAAGATTTTGAGGCTTCCATTGCCAAGGAACTCAACGAACTGAAGGCACCTCAAAAGACGAAACGCGTGTCGAGTATCCACACCGACGTCGAATGCCGTACGTATCACATACGCACACATATCACACAGAACATGCATCACACCTTGACACATGTATTGTCTACTGATAGTGACATTTATCAAGACCAAACACCCCATCCAGCCCGTCGATCTGGTCCATCGCATCCTTAGCGATCTGGAACGGGATCAGAAATCTCGGACACGCTACACCTCGCGACTTTTGCCTGTTCAAAAGACGTGCCTCGCCGACACAGAAAAGATGCAGAACCTCGCATCGCGTTTACTCGTTCCTGTCATGGATGCGCCTGCCGACGATGGCTCGCTTCCAAGCCGAACGGTAAGATCCCACCTCTCCTTGAAATTCTTGGAACTAAAGTTTTTTTTTGTTTGATATAGTACGCAGTGATGCCGCGCGTCCGCCGGTTCAGTGGGTTAGACCGCAAGGCTATCATCGATTGCATAACACCCTTAGTCGCTGAGCGACATCGAGTCGACCTCGAAGATCCGGACTATACGATCATTGTCGAGATATGCGAGGTAAATGAAGGAATTGAGTCTATTTTTTGTCTCACGCTTATCAATATCAGAACGTGTGCATGATGTCTGTCGTACCCGACTGGAACCGATTCAAGAAATACAACATCGAGAGCATCCTCGGTACCAACGATGCTGGCGTTCCCAGATCCGATGTGAAAAAGCCCGAACCTAAAAAATCCGATGATCAGGTTGAGAAGCAGCCAAGCGATGCGACCGTGGCCGGAGATATTTCTAAAAATGCGGAGGAATAAACCACTCATAACATTGAGTAGGCACATTTTGCACAGGTGTGTATGTGTATGCTACGATATGCCGCAGTTCTTCTTTTTGCCTTGTCCTTGGGGTCTCATTGTCATTCTTTTCTGTCTTCTTCCCGTTTTTTCCTCCTATTTCTTTTCTTTTTTTTCCTTCTTTCTTTTCATAACAGTAGCCTGGGACATACCTTTATGCGGGAAAAAGGAAACAAGAGCAAAAAGAGGACGTACTTATTTTATCTAATTTTTTGTGGATCATCATAAGATTGGCAATGGGTTCATGTGATGGGAAATAAGGTTTCCTATGTTTTGCATGTATCATATTCAGGTACAAGCTTAAAAATAAAGAAATAAATGAAAAAAAAAAAGGACAGACTAAGCCCGCTCAAGGAAATGACATTATTTCTATGGACATTATGATGCCATAAGAAATGACATCTTTCTGCCTTGTTAACTTCCTCGGGGACGTTATTTAGGCTTTACTTCGCGCAGTACAGTCAGGCGTGCCAACCCAGCTTGTTTTATTTTTGCTTTTTGGTCCAGGTTCCAACCCCCCTTCCTTATGTACACGCGCACACAGAGCCACGCCAGAAAGAAAATAGAAAAGAAAGTATAATCAACGTCTCGAGTAGTCCGAATGCATCCAGCTGGCGTACGTACGGGGCTGATACGCGCAAATGAATCCTATTTCTATTATATACGTATGCAATTCATCTCTCGACCGCGCAACATGCTCTGCCTGCATCAAGCAAAAATGAAGAAACAAAGAAAGTGAGTACATAAGAAACCCTGGGGCATGGGAAAGGACGACCGTTGCAGGTCAAAAAATAAAATAAAGTATAAAAAAAGGAAATAAGGAGCATCGCGTTCAGTATGAGGAGAACCCAAAGACGTGAAAAAGGAAGAAAAAGATCAACCTCATATTTTTTCCTAGTCTGTACTGCTATTCGTTTCTCACGTTCTTGTTCACTTAGACGTCTGTTTCGTTATAGTCATATCCGAATAATGTTATGCGTGTGAAATACCATGGTAGAAAATGAATACATATACACAAATTTATAGCGAAAAAAGGTGTAATGACAGCTACGTAATTCAGGAGACATTGACATCCTTTTTGCTTGAGCTGACTTGCCCAAGAATGCCACTGGAGGCCGATCATCTCTATCAATTTTTTTTTTGGCACCGCTCTTTTGGCTCCTACATACAAACATGTAAGTTTTTAAAATATGCGCCCATGTGCTTTCTATCAAGGGTAATTATAGGTCGCAGCAGAATGGCCAGAGCACTCTACAGAGAAGAGTGAATGAAAGAGGGGTTCTTTTTTTTTTTTTCGAAAGGGGTCTTCCACACTGTGAGTCTCGTTCTTAACATTTTTTTTTCTTCCTCTCTTTTTATTCTCTCTTCTGTCGAGCCCATTTTCATCCATGCTGATGCTTCGAGGTATACTTGATCCCATTATCAGCACAGGTGGCAACAGCCAGCAGGAGAGTGGTCCGCCGTCGCCGCCGTCGCTACCATCAGCGCCTAACAGAGGAGAGTCGTCCTCGTCTGCACCTGCCACGCCGTCCCAACCACAGCAGCAACCGCAACCGGATCATAATAGTCCTAGCAGCGCATCGCAGCCAAAACCATCAGGGGCTAGCCAGCCTTCGACGCCCAGTGGTCATTCGCAAGAGTCTTCCTCTTCGTCCCAGCAACACTCAGGCTCAAATAATAATAATGTATGTGTCTACATCTAATAAGCAAGCGTGTTTCGATGATAGTCAGCTAACCTCAAGGTTGCCACATTCATAGTCTTCGTCCCAAAATCAACCGACACCACAACCGTCTGCTTCCTCGAGCGATTCGACTAGCAACAACACAACGGATAATCATGACAAGGCGAATCACGCCAAAGGGAATAAACACTCAAGTAACAGCAGCAGCAGCAGCACGCCTGCTAGTACGTCAGACAGCACGACTGACACGCCCGAAATTGGCGTCACCACCTCGGCCGACGGCGCCGTCCACAGCTACACGGCTCTTCCCAGCTCTGCCAGCGCCACGGGTCTGACAGAGAAAAGTGGTGGAGGCGGTGGAGGCGCCACTGTGGGTGTCATTGTGGGTGTGGTCGCGCTTACTGGAATTATCGGTATGGTAGCCTTTTGCTTCCTGCGACGGCGGAAGCAGCGCAAGTCACAGCAGCGCAACAGCTTCATTGACGGTGACAAGGACGAGCTCATGTTCTACAAGACGCCGCCGGCCTCAAGCAGCCCACTACACCAGCAAGCCCAGAACAACCAGACGAGCGCTATGCCGCGGCAGCTCGTAGCGCCCATGTATACCGAAGATGGCACTACAACCACAAACTCAACGTCGCCTGCTATGGCCCATGCGACGACTGCACAAGGTGCTACAGCGATGCCCAGCAACACGTCGCCCTCGATGGCGACGGCCACCATACCCGGCCAAACAGATTACTACAACAACTCTACATACCCCTACCACCAACAAGACCAGACCTATTATCATCCGCAACAATCCTATGCGGACGGCCAGCAGGCGTACCACGACACCCAATACGACCCAGCCGCTGCTGCTGCTGCGGCCTACGGCAATGGATACCCCGATCCGAATGCCTATTACGCGCCTCAGCAGCAGCAGCAACAACAACAAGCACAACAAGCGGATCTGTATCGAACCGCTTCTTATGGCGGGCCTGCTCGCCATGTGCCAAACCAAGTCGAATACTACCCACAAGCCCCTTACAGTAATGAAGCCTACTACTCGCCGCATCTCGTCCATGACGTGCCGCATACTAAAGATTAAACTATGTTCCCTTTTTTTTATTTTCTCTTCCTTCCTTTTCTTTATTGCCTTGTGAGTTTGAACAGGACGAGGAGGACGGCCAACCAGATGAATGCCGACGGAAACGGGCGGTGGGCGTCGCTAAACACGCCAATTTGACCGAGCTGACCAATAGAGCCTAGGTCACTGCCAGGCGGCAGACTCGTGTAGGGCTGAGACGGCTGTGTAGGCGACGGCTGGTGCTGTGTCGGCTGTCGATTGTTGGGTGGCATCTCCGGGGGGTTCTTCTTGCCAGGCGGGGGCGACGGCGGTTGCTGTCCAGGCGGTGGTGGCGGATTTTTGCCAGGCGGGGGCGGTGGATTGTTCGTCGATGGAGGCGGCGGATTATTAGCAGGTGGTGGCGGCGTAGCATTAGCTTTCTGGGTCGTGGTCGTCTGCGGATGGGCGGCCGGGGGCGGTGCAGTTGTGGTAGCAGGCTTGTCGGCGGGTTTGCCTGGCGGCGGTGGAGGAGGGGGGTTGGGCGTCGTCGCGGGCGGCGCTGCTGCTGCATCCAACGCTTTGTCGGACGCATGCCCATCTGCAGGGTGGGTGGGCTCCGCTTTTTCCATCTTGTCTTTCAGGGTCGGATTGGGTTGATCCTTCTGGTCACTTTGGGTCGCCTCAGCTTGTTCCTTCTTCGACTTTTGAGAGGGCTCCGCTGGATCGCTCGTCTCTTTTGAGGTTGGGTCGGCTGATTGACTCCTATCTTTTGGCGTGGACTCGGCTTGCTTGTTCTGAAGGGTACGCGTGTTCTCTTCATGCATCGTATAAACCTGATCCTCGCCCTTGGCCTTTGGGTCTTTGCGGTCATCCTGAGGTCGCAGCTCGTCTTGCATCACCATGCCAGATTCTAATAGAGGAAAAAAAAAAAGGAAACCGCGATAAGCTGGGATTGCCCTGACGCGAATCCCGTCCTGGACCTCTTTACCTTTCATAGGTGGTTCGTCTTGGGCATGATGGTCTTTGTGGTGCTTCTGGCCCTCCTCCTTCTTTATCTGTTGAGGATCCATGGTAGTGAATTAAGCAGATAAAGCAAAACAAAAAGATAAGAAAGGGAAGTAAGAAAGCAGCAGGAACGGAGAAACGTATGTGTATGGGAAGGAAGTTGGGAATCGTAGCGTATAGAAAGTCTAGGGCTTGACACGCTGGACTGGTTGGGAGAGAGACAGAAAAGCATTCCTGGGTCTAGTTGTCTTTTGAATGGGCAGTATTGTCTGTATTTTCTCGCCAGTATCTCATGCGCTGGTTCATCATGCGCTCGACCGCACGCTGGTTGCCAAAGAGCTGTGCCTCTGTGCGTGCTCTTTCGAGGTCCTTTGAGGTACGCACATGGTGGCGGTCTGCCGCATGTTGGAGTGTGCCATGCCCTCCCATGATGGTGCAGAACTGAAGAATGCCTAGAGCGACAGAGACACCGGCCACAATCGATATAAACGTTTCGTTCTTCATGAAACGTGGTTTGCCGTGGTTCGACCAGTCGCCACCCTGGTACGTTTCGTGGTCCACCCCCCAGTGATACGCCTGCGGTCGCGGGTTTGTTGTCACGTTGATAGACACGTCCCAGCCGAGGCCGCTGCGCTCGTACAGATCCCGTTTCGATGGATTGGACAGAATCTCATAGGCACGATTGACAAGCTGAAAGCGCTCGAGATTGCCTGTTGGTCGGTCGGGATGCAGTGTTTTGGCCATTTCATAGTACCGACGCTTGATATCGGCCCTGCTGGCATGCGGAGGCAGCGAGAGGACTTCATATGGGGTCTCTTTTCGCTTGGCAGGTACGCTCGCATAGTGTCGTATCTGCGAGAGCTTAGGCACGCTCTGCTTTAATATGAACATGATTACGAAAATGGGAAATGAGACACTTTTGCCGCTCTCCCCAAATGGACGACAGTTAAAGCAAAGTTTTGGTGTCACCTTGAAACTGTGCGCGCTGGGCCCCAATCATCATGCACTAAAGGTCCAAGATGCCAGTACATTAAACTACTTCTATGATGAATGACGTTATAATTCAAGTGAGTCTATGTCGTTTGACATGCAAATTATCAGCCATCCAAAGTGAGGTACATGGCGGCATATTTGGGTGACATCATAACGCTGCTAGTCGAAAATCACGCCCTTCTATGGAAAATTCGCCGTGGATTACCGTTTGTGAGCAGTCCAACACCTATGTATGACTCAAGCAATTCATATGCAAATGTTTCGTCTGCGGTTATAGATCGAACGCATACTACATAAGCTTGGGCAAGAGGCATGGCTTTACTTGGGTGAAGGATGGCTGTGCATAGGTGCATGAGTGAGGTACGTATGCCAGGAAGCAGCTTGATATATTACAGCCAAGAACAGATTCGAGCTCGCAACCATTGTTTTATAATGCCCCCGGGTCTCCAGTATTGAGCTTCTGTCGTTGCCATTCACACATGGCATTGACGGGTTCGACGCCAGACTTTGTATTCGAGCAGTTTGTTTGACAGGATTCAAAGCCTTAAAGCGGCAGCGTCTGTCATTGCATGACGAGGGCTTGAAACACTGAGATATCATGAATAGCGAAGACACATATCATGGTTGCACTGAGGTACCCGTTGCAAATAAATCTGCTTCAGACAGAGTGGCCCTACGGAATGGACTCTTTCAAACGTGTACTGGATAGGAAGTAGGATCACTTATTAAAATCGCAGCAAGGGAGGAGCCAACAGTGATAGATGAAAGTGAACTTTGTATATGCTGGTGCGTTAATAAAAGCACACCGAGCATCTGCAGATATACTTGTAACAAATCGCTTGCTACACTTTTTCGGTGGTGTCGTTGTGACGGGGTGCCTTGATTGCCCAAAGCGCAAAAAATAGAAAACTCCATTCGGGACAATCTGTTTCTTCTTTCAACGTGCCCAGACGGCATAGCAATGCGCCTCTCTGATGTAAGCACTTCGCCTCTCTTTATCAGCACACAACTTATCTTGCTTCGTCTCCCCAAGTTGGTCGGTGATCTCGAGTCCGTTGCTCAGCAGAGCCTGGCAGCAGAGGTAACACCACTCACTGATCAAGATGCAGGACAATGACTCACAGATCCACTGACTGACGCCAAACCAGCGCCCCCGCCTCTGCGAGAACATTTTCGATGTGCAATACTCGGATCTCTTTGAAAGCTACTCGCGTCTACGCGAAGCCTTTTGGCGTCCCAAAGTGCCTGCTGCACGGCCATCGCCATCGCCCGAACCGACCCCCCCCACCGTTGTTCTCCCCTCTGCCGCCCCCGACCACGCCAAGAAGCGCGCACGCGCCGACAGCGAACCGCCCGCACCTCCCAAAAAGGCCAAACGTGTCGTCAAACGCACAGGCAACTCCAAAAAGCGAATGGCCTCTTCTGTTGTCCCGTGCGTTGATACAATGTGGGGTCTGAAACAAGACCTGTTGCGGCTCTTGCGCCGAGATCATGCGCGTGAGTAGCTTATTGGGTCTTTTTATAAGGATTATACTCATTATTACTCCTCTCTAAAGATTACGACCATGCCGAGTTTGTCTCTCGACTTGCACAATGCGCCAGATTATGCTCTGCTCGACAGTTACATCACCTTGCTATATATCTCGTTCCTGTGGCAGAAGCGATGCGTCGATCTGCAGCCCGAACAGAGCTCCAGAAATGGATTCCTCATGCTTAGGCCTGTGTGCCTTTGTCTCCATGTATATAGTCAAGCGATTTCTGATTTTAAATACCCTATGTTACCAAAACTATATAATATATAGGCCCTTGTATTTATCGTTTCGTCGTGTGTCTTCAAATACTATGCACGACAAAAGGTATATGCTTTAGCTCTCTCCGTGTTCTACCCGTGTGCCTTTCATCAGCACAGAACACAAGAGGATATCATATCACATACATAAAGATATCTTTTATGACCAACACATACACGTAAAACATTTGCGGCGAACCAACACGTTAAGGACGGCTGTGTGCTGACGCACCCGATACGTGATAGCACATTTTCCACTTTCAGTCCACTCTGTCATGCAGAGGGTAGTACACGACTGCGACAAAAAATCAATAGCGGTTCCTGTCACCTCCCTGGCTGCTGCTGGTACCACAGAGATCTCCTCGCCCACTACGCATATTGAACCTTTTGCGTCATCACCGTAGTTGCTCATACATCTCCTTCTCCAGTAAAACAAGTAGGTCTTGTCCATCAATCACATGGAATAAAAGGAAAAGCGGTAATTAAAATCTCATGTAAACATTTCCACATGACCGAACAAAAAGACTCCCATATGCCAAAGCAGACTGCGGCAGTCTGGACCGAACGCCTAAAACGGCAACATAAATGGGTGCACGGAGCCACCCTTTTATTCTTCATCTTTCTTTTCGCTTTTGAGCCGAAAGTTAGACTTGCAGGATGATGATAACTTCATTCGTGAAGCCTCATTTTTTTGAGACGTATGTGATGGACACAGCAGAAGCTATCTGACTGCGATGTAGCAAGAGTATCTACTCACTGCATGAATGATGTATACTACATATCTCTCGACTTTGGACACTCTTATAAATGGGAGCAGCAAACTCCAGTGAGCTGACCATGTACTGCTGAGAGATACTCTATGCTCATACTCTATGCTCATACTCTATAGCTTATACTCTAGCTTACTCTTCTTTATATGTTGTGCTTAGTAGCCAGCGCAAAAAGATCTTCTGTCATTAAAGAGCAAAGCATAATAAAAGAACAACACCAGATGGAGAGTGCTGACTCTGGTCTGGGCTGCTCACAAAAGTACACAACCAGAGCAATGGTAGCGGCTCTTTCTAGTTTTCTTTCCTACCCGTAATAGCTTTTGCTTTTTAAATTGGCATTGCTCAAGTGCTTTATGTGCTGTCTATCAGTGATCTGAGGCAGAAGGGAAAAGCATTCATAATTTGTCCAACAATGATCGTATGCACTTTTACCTTTTCATCTTAAACGGAAAAGAAATGCAACAAAGAAGTCGAAGACGAGGTTATTCCATGCGCATACGATATACGAAGAGCTGCAAAGCATGATTTGGATAATCTTTCTGCAACTTAATCAGTATACAAGTATGTATATTCGCTACATGTGGTGTACGACCTGTAATATACGCATGTGCAGTACTATAAATCATGAGTTGTTCAATGGATTGGTCTGTGCTTTGGATTTGGCCTCATAGCCATATTTCTTTGAAACGATACCACTGCCTCTTTTTCTGAATTTTGGCTACAAACATGAGTCATACACTACAGACTTTGGCTCTGACAGCCTAGAACTGCCACGACAAGGACGGTATTGACTTCCACAGACTTGTAATCGACTGTGCAGATCATTATTTTTCTCCAATAGTGTTTGGGCGAAATTCAGAGCCCGGCAAAAGACAGAGAATTTCATGCGCGTGGGGGAGTGGGAGGAAAAGGTTCCACTGCTATTCTCGAGTGCTCTTCATGTCGACGGAGTCCTACGAGTTTGAGTCGGCCACGCCTGCAGGCGAAGCCGAAAAGCTTGTCAAGCGCATGTCTGCAGGTGCTAATTTAGCTCAATCAGGCAGCATCGTGTCTAAAGATGACAAGGCCCTTAAGATTGCCACGTTTTCTTTGCAAAAGTATCTCCAGGTAATAAAAAGAATACACGTTGAAGCGCCTTTCTCTCACACGTGGTACTGGAAAGGCGCCCGAGTTCGCGTCCGAGTTTCTTGAGCGAGGTGGCCTCGAGTCATTGTGCGAGATTATTCGAAAAGCATCGGGCAACACTTTGGCGTATGCGCTCAACTCGTTCTTGTCGCTCATGGCACATGCCGCGAGTTGGGAAGCGCTGACAACCGACTTTGTATCCGAGGTAGCGCATATCACAGTCACACAGACCTTGGTGACCATCTGCCGTCCCGGCACAGCCATATTGAACCAGATTGTCAGCAACGAAGCATTCGGTTATGCCACCCTCCACGACGTGCTCCAGCGCGAGCCCGAACTCTTGGCTATCCTCACCCAACGCCTGCAGAGCTCGGATTACACCCTCTGCCTCAACAGTCTGTCCTTGCTGACAGCCATGCTCAAGATGGTGACGGACGACCATCGTTCCGAGCTTCTGGAGGGTCTCGAGAGGGCTGCGACCCGCAAAGGTGTTTTGGTATGACAGAACAGATGATCGTTGCTTTAACTTGGGCTGATAATGCGGTGTGTTAGCGACTAATGAATGACCACCCCTCGGAGGAACTCAAGGAGCATTTGCTCGAATTCCAGTCCGCCCTCATGATCAATGTCCAAAGAAGACGAAAGACGCAAATCTCTATCCATAACCCCCGCCATGCGCAGATGCTCGAAGATATATGGAATGCGGCCCATGTGGCAGACGTGCCTGTTTCAGGCGCACGCAAGTGGAAAAAGCTCGGTTTTGCTGTAAGTGGCCTGATCGCGCTGCATACAAAAGGCTCTGACATGCGTGATCTGTTCAGACGGAAGTGCCTCAGCGCGAGTTTGGCCGCACCGGCGTGTTTGGTCTCGAAAGAATGCACACTTTTGCAACCCAACAACAGGAGCTGTTTGCCGAGGTATGAAAGCCACTACGGAAGCCTTTTTGCATGGTGTGTGACGCATTCGATTAGATTATTCTGGAGCAAATCCATCGCCTCGAGCCGAAACGCTGTCCGGTGGCTAAGGCCAGCATTGAGGTGACAGAGCTACTCTGTAGCTATTGGAACATTAATTCAGGATGTAAGTATGCAAGACGTGTTGAAAAATGAAACGCCCGCTCACGTAGGGTAGACTCGTCGGCTGTGCTTGAGCCATTGCTGCTGAATTTCGATCATATCCAATCCACAACGCTGCAGTGTTTCTGCCGACTGTTCCACGACATGGAAGCTTCGACGAGCGATTTCTCCAAAGTGTCTGCCCTTGTCCGCAGTCAGTTGCGCGTCACCTTGAAAAGCGAGGGCGTGAAGGACATTTTCGAGTTTGATCGCGTCATGCTAGGTACGCCGTACCATGTTATTCGAGATCGCCGGTTGAAGGAGCTCGAATGGGCCGATGACTTGCTTGGCCGTGAAGCGATACGGTAAACGAAGTCTCATTTCTGCTTGCTTTGGCATGTGTGCTGATGTTCATCCATACATTAGCAATTTACGCACCCGGCTCAACAAACAGTCGTACGAGTTTATTAAGCGGCAGCGGATCAACTGCCTTTTACGGGGTGCCTGGTTCCCTTGCCCGATCTCGAGCCAACGCATTGTGACTCTGGCCACAACCAACACCAACAGCAGCGGACAGCTGAATGTCGGCACGGCTGGTGGCAGCAGCAGCTCCGGGTCGGGCAACACGGCTAGCAGTGCACTGAACGCAATGACCCCCTCCCTCACGAGCTCGTCGTCTTCCAACACCGGCAAGCGGTGGCGATACTACAAGCTGTGTCCTTCCAAAAAGATCCTTCAGTTTGGTGACTTTAACGACAAGATTGCGCCCATCATCCGGAATTACGAGCAACTGCCCTACCGATTGGAGCTCGACCGGGACACGATCGAGATCAAACCGCTCGGGCGCAAGGCGTCGATGCCAATCATCCAAGACTTGTCTTTCAAGCTCGTCTCGTCCGCGAGCGACGACCGTGGATTGCAGGTCGCCGAATTCATTTGCTCTTCCAGCGAACAGGCGTCCGAATGGAAGGATGGTCTGAGCATGCTCCTCGACAAGGGTATCACGAGCAAAGACACGGCCGAGTATCTCCATTCGCTGACCGAGATTGGAGTCCGGGTCAAGTTGCTCCAGATTGCAGGTGATCGCGTCGAGGTACCGCACGGGCATGTCGAGGCCCCGCCCGTCCCACCCGGTCTCGGCTCCGGCTTCTTTTACCAGACCTAGAGAATTACAAGATCTACTCCATATACACCTACTCGACTGTTATCCCATTTCCCCCCTCGCCCCCATCCGTCCTTTCTAATCCGCGCGGCCCACCCCCTTCTTTGTCCCTAATACCTCATCCTATCCACTCGTATAATGACGTGTTGCTCCTCCACTAAGTACCCTTTTTCTAATTGATATCCTAAACAAAATAAATGTTGCGCACAGACACTTGTCGATCGGCTACCTGCCTTCTTGAGTGATGGCGTCGTGTCGCAAATCGCACACGTGACCCCAAAAAGTCTCAATGTCAACGTTTGACAGCCGTACGATAGATCATGTGGCTTTCATTACTTAATAGAAGAAGGGGTATATTCTACAGTTTTGTATCATTGGTAAACTTGCACCGCATCCGCCATCAAACGATCCAGTTCCTATAGAGTATCCGTCAGTAAAGACAAGGGCCATGTATAGAGGCAAGCCTACCTTTTCGAGCTGCTCCAGCCGTTGCTGGTCTTCGCGGTAGATCTGACTGATCTCGGATCGGATGGAAGACGACCGCTTGTGCCCCGAGTGTTTCTCTGTCTCTTCCGCGTATCGTGCTGCGCCGCGGATGAGAATCATCAGGTCCTTCATGCCAAAGTCGTCGCAAAACAGCATCGACTGCTGTCGCGGCTTGGATGGCTGCGGTTGAGGCGTTTCGGGCGGGATGAATGCGTCAGGCTCCGGTGTGCGGAGGATGGGGATCTGCTGGGACTCGCCGGACTCGGGCGAACGGGTGATCTGGCGCTGCTGATTTTGCTGGCTTTCCATCTGATGCGTGATGGCCTCGGTGAGTGGCTCGTTGCTGTTTCGTGTGTGGGCCAGACTGTCCAGGGCCTCGTCGAGTCGCAGCAGGACATCCACGGCGGATTCAGGTTCCTCCGTCAGCTGCTGTTGTTCCAGTTCTTGCTGGGGCTCTTGCTGCTGGCGATTCTCGAGCGGGTGCATGGCTGGCACGGTATCGCTCGGCGGCACAGGGGAGGGCGTGTCAGACAGCCGAGGCATGGGTGTATCGTGGCGCACTGGACGAGGCGGGCGCACGGGTCGCTCCGCAGCCGTCTGAGGTGGGGGTTGCGACTGCAAGCGGCGCAAAACAAAAAAGGTTTCATCAGGAAGGGGTGTGTTGATCACAGACGAGAGAGACGCGACCGATGATCGGTCAGGATTGCTGCTACGTCGATGCTGCACGGGTGGAAGGATGTCGCCGAATGCACTGCTAATTCTCACCGCGGGGTCCAGTGGTTGCTCTAACAAAAGAATGTGTGAGTTCCTCAGGAAGGCATAGCGCATGTGTCATTTTTGTCACCTTGACCCTGCCGGCTCACGCAGAGCTGATACCGTATGGCCTCGCCGCCGTGAAGGCGCAGCGTGTGTTCATCCACTTCGCTCGCATAGGCAATGCCGTTTAGGATGTGGAACTTCTCGAGTAACAGCGTTGTGACATCGAGTACAATCGCGTGGATCGGTACCGAGACAGATTTATCAACGCGCGTCTGGTCTGGGCGCAGCATGGAGGTGTATCCGCCGACTTCGTCCGCAAACAGTGAGACCTTGATCGGTACCTGGCTCTCCTCGGATCGGCGCGTCTTGCTGTGCAGATAGAAACGTACTTCGTCGGCGTGCTCAGAATCTTCCTTCGGTCCGCCCATGCGCGCGCCTTCGTTGGCCGCCATCAGGGCTGAAATGCGGCGTGCCTTCTTGAGCGAGGGCATCGGTGTGTTCAAATGATCGGTCAGCGAGTGATAGATGGCAAGGGGCCGGTCCAGGGGCACGAGTGTGTACTCGTCTCCGTCGATTCCCTTGACGGTGAGGGCGTAATCAGCGCAGACGTCGGCCGTGGGCCGGTGGCCCCGAATGTCAAAGGAGTCGACGGCCTGCTGAATCAACTCGGCTGTGGTCGTGGAAGGGTAGGCGTGCGTGACCTTGTACTCAGCGTCGAAGAAAAGGTTTCCGGCGTATATTTTGAGCATCGCGGGCTGGACCGGCTCGCTGGCCTGGAGATGTGTTGAGTCAATGCTGCCAGCGCGGTCGCGATCCGAGTAGCCCGTCGACTGTGAGCTGACCGAGGCGGTGTCGACGGTCTCGGTCACAGATTGTGTGCTGCCCTTGCGTTGTTTCTTGTCCTTGTCCTTGTTTCTGGAGAAGAGTTTGCGCAGGCCCGTCTTTTCCTTCTTCTCCTTGGATCCACGGCGTTGCTTTTGCGGCTGCGGGTCGTCCTCCCTCAGGAGTTTCTCCAGTTTTTCGGCCTTGCTCATCTGGTAATCACCATACGCCTGTTCGTCCGAATCGCGCGCGATGGAAGGCGTCAGGGAGATTTTGATTGTTTCGGACTGCTCAAGGTCGAGCGTATCGCGGAAGGGCATGTTGCGGCGTTCAGGCGGCGTGGGCGAGGGCGAAGGCGCGTCGACGGGGCCTGCAGAGGTCGACTCATAGACGGGGGCAGGCGCGACCGGCGCGACCGGCGCAGCATGCGTGTGTGTGAGGGAGGGCTGGGACGGGTCCATGTTGTAGGAGCCGTACATGTGTATATCGTCGTAATAGTCGTCGTCGTCGCTGTCGGTGGTATCGAGTTCCGAATCAGAACGGATCGTCTCGTGCCACATGCTGTATTCTTCCTCAAACTCTTCGTCGTCGCTGGCGCCAATGATGATCTGGGACTGGAACTGGACGCCCTTGGCGAGGGTGACTTTCTTCTTGACTTTGTTTGGTTTGGCGGAAGGTGGGGCCGGGAACGCATCTTGGATATCGCGCTGCGTCAGCTAAAATGGAGAGCCAAACACGTGTCAGGGCAATCTGGTAGCGTGTGGCGCGTGCAGCGTTTCATTTACCTCGATATTGCGATGGGAGTTGAGACGGGCCAGGCGCTCGTAAGGCGTTTCGATGTTTTCAGCCGGGATGTAGCCAACCTCGGACGTCTTTAGTACTTTGACGAGCCACCAGTACGAGTTGCTGTCGTCGAGCAGGGTCAGTGCATCGCCTTTGACGACGGACGCTTGCCCTTCGACAGTGGCCGCAAACGTGTGCAGCGCATATACCAGATCAAAATCAATGTTAGGGTCTGGGATACTGAGCACAGAACCGTCTGAATCGTGGTCTTCCTCATCGTCGTCATCGTCGTCATCGTCGTACGCATCATCCCCGGGACTGTATGCTTCATAGTCGTCCATGTCATCATCGTACAGAGACTGATGCTGAATCCTGCCCCTGGGCTGGTGTTGGTGCTGGTGCTGCTGCGGCTGATGGTCAGCAGGACCTGCTCCCGTGTTGTACCCTGTCAAGCGTCGGCTGTTGTCCTTTGGCTTGGCTGGCATGCCGCGAGTAGAGTACGAAAAAGTGTGGAGATAAAATAAAAAAGAAAAAGATTGGAAGTGTGCCCTGGGGTCGCACTCACATGTTACACAAATCAATCTGAAAATATACTGGAACTTCCACGTTCATGACGGGCGGTCCTTCACTGCAGCTGTACGCATACAATGCGTGACTCCCACTTGTCTGATAGATTATTCACACTTGACGCCATCGCCTTGTGCAGCGGTGAACCCAAGCGAGCACGGCTGCGGAGGTCACTGATGCAAATTGGGAAGGGGTTGCTTTTCTTACCCTTCAACCTAAAGATGCTGCCTATCGATTCCTTGTCAGGGTCATCTTGGACAGGAAATTCTTCTTAAACAAGACTGCACATGTCTTCCATGCGCGCACCACCGATACATGATCCAAAGGGAAGCACGCCTAACTGCAAAAGATAACCGATGTGTGTGTGCCTTGTCCTTCAACAGCGCGCATCTGCTCGAATTTGAGCGCAAGAGGACCACAAGGAGCATATCATTTGTGTCACCGCCCACAAATAAAAAAAAAAAAAATGACATCACACATATCCTACGACGAGCCCAGCAAAGCAGTCGATTTAGGTATTTTGTCAGCAGACAAATGGTTTTGCTGGCGAGAACGCAATTAGCAGTTCTTACTCTTTTTCTCCTCTACCTTGTCCAATTTAGGCTAAAATGGCGGAATTTCCAAAAGCAGCAATGGTAAGAGGCAAATGGGGGTCTCGCAGTCATTTGGATCGGTTTGCATGAAAACGCAAATCAGGGCTCGCCGCCAGTGGACCGCTTTCTCTCGTGCCATTTTACGCCTACATTTCAAAGACGCCCTAAAGCACCGATGTGTCGAAGACAAGGTCTCTGTTTCTTTCCCATCACCATCCCCGGGATCAGAGTTGCTGGCTCCACCAACCTTTTTGTCAGATAGCCTTCTATTTTTGAGATAGGTCCCTAGAAAGCAAGGGGTCATCGTAGGAACAAGAGCAATGGGTCGACCTAAGAAACTAACAGGTATAAAAAGCATTGGATTGAAGATTCTGTCGAGCTTACGAGGAGCACCGAAATATATGAGGTGAGGTTTGGCCAATTCATCAGATA
The DNA here is from genome assembly GCA_000697355.1 of Syncephalastrum monosporum B8922. Lineage (NCBI taxonomy): Eukaryota > Fungi > Mucoromycota > Mucoromycetes > Mucorales > Syncephalastraceae > Syncephalastrum > Syncephalastrum monosporum. The sequence continues at coordinate 7,529 of JNEN01000818.1, read as the reverse complement.
GATTGGTAGTTTCTGTCCAACGTCTCTGGTTGGCGTCGCTTCCCCATTGGAGTCGCCATCCTCCTAGAAAGAAGTCTCGGATTTTTGGCGGTTACTGTAGCAGAGACTTGAGTTGCAGCCAAAGCGGTTCCAGCGGGTTTGACGTGGCTAGTTGGAAGTCAGTGCTCGCATTGCAGATCTGATAATAAAAACTAATTGCCACAGATGTTTCAGGACATAGAGTAGTATGTATCCAAGCATGATGAGGCGCTCATGACGGAAACTTGCTGGCTACCATTGCGCCAACACGGCCAATAATGTATTACGTGAGTTACAATCAACAAACGAGAAAAAAAAAGGTAAAACCTAGTATCTCATTCTACCACCCATCACACGCACCGTAGAGCACAACGAACATATCAGACTGTTGCGAAAGGAGCAAGTATAGATTTGTCCAATCGGGTCCACTTTGGGTTTATTGTTTAATTTTGCCCACCTTCCCTTCGCTGCCAGGCTAGTCAGTTCATAATGTATTTAGTTATGGAATGCTGTGGTAGCTGTTGATAATCCTTCTGGAGAAATTTCGTCAACTACAAATCGAAGACACTGTACAAGCTTAGAAAGGGGCACTTGGGATAGCGAGCAAAACAGTTGGAATAGTCTCTAGAAGTCCAAGTGATAAAAGGAGAACTAATAATTACTCGACAGAAATAATCCACCAAGATAGTCAGTACAGCACTCTGAAGTTGTTCCATTTCAAACTTTGCTTTTTTCGCTCGACAACCCGAACCGCAGGCCCTCATATGCTTTGATTTTTGTCTTATAATGTCACACATTGACCTCTCTACTGTTGTCTTACACACATATGCATATATACGCACACATAGAAACACAAGAGAGAGAGAGAGAGCACTTTGTTACTTTACACATTTCGTTGGACCTCTTTTCCACCCATCTAAATACCTTTACATATGTAAAGCATATCAAGTGTACCGGCTAAAGCCCATTCTTTGAACTTACTTCAGTGCAAAACTAACATCTGTCGCCGGTACGAATTTCGGTGAAGACTAGATGGCCGCATCTTTCACAACAGCTTTACATGAAACAAGCCAGCAAATAGGTGACCAACTGTATGTAATCCGTCAAGAATCGTTTGGAAAACCATAGCAACGGGCCCTCTGGCATATATAACAAAGATTGCCTGAGTTAACTTGCTTCATGGGGAAAGCCACGTTTACATCTCTCGGGATGCAAATCACACGGATATCAAGTGATATGCGTTGACGTTGACTATGGGTCTGCACCAGGGATCTATCTGCACTATTTGGAAAAAAAAGATATGTAGCCACGTTCCGCAAGAAATATTCCTTCTTTTATCAAGGAATATCACTAAGACTCATCACGTTCTCCTTATGGCGTATGCCCTGCTCAGAACAAAAAAGTAGTCAAGTTGTCTCATTCCCCCCTCTTTCACCCATGCGCATCAATGACGGCCAAGGAAGCAGCTTCGGCCCCGGCAAGCGACGAGTAAAGAGGAAAGACACAGCGCTACGCTTGATCCATTCGATCCAAGCCAAAGTAAAAGTAGCATGTGTCAGCCTTTAGACAGCTGGCTGGGGCCACTTTCAAAGCTATATTCGTACAGTTGACATAGCTGAGGAGCGTATAAAGATGAAGACGTGTATTGTATAGCGTATGATGCTGACAGGCTTCACATATCGATGGAAGGCAGGACCCAAAATGACGTATTTCGAAATGGGCAAACTGATAATGCAGATTTCGTGTGGCTGATTTTGGCTTCCAGTATTTCTTTCCACAGCAACAGTAAGCATATCAACAGCATGGGACGATCGCGGACAGCCTATTCTCGAGAAGAGCCGGAGGACACGACGATCCAGTCGTCTATTCCGATGCCGGTTGCCATGTGGGATTTCAAGCACTGCGATCCGAAACGGTGCTCGGGAGTGAAGCTGGCCCGGAACCACATGCTCAAAACCCTCAAGCTGAATCAGCGCTTCCGTGGCATTGTCGCCAGCCCGGTAGGCCAGAAAGCGGTGTCGCCTGCGGACCGGCGTCTTGTTGAAATGTACGGTGCTGCCGTCGTCGATTGTTCCTGGGCGCGGGTGGATGAAGTGCCATTCAACAAGATCAAGGGCCCGACCGACCGTCTCTTGCCTTACCTGGTCGCCACCAACCCGGTCAATTATGGCAAGCCATGGAAGCTCAACTGTGCCGAGGCGCTGGCCGCCATCTTCTATATCACCGGGTTCCCCGAGCATGGTGAGGCGCTGATGGCCAAATTCAAGTGGGGCCACGCCTTCGCCAAGGTCAACGGGCACCTCTTTGAGCGTTACAGCAAGTGCACCGACTCGGCTGACATAGTCAAGGTCCAGAACGAGTATCTTGCCGAGCTCGAGCAAGAGGACCGTCGACAGCGGGAGCAACGCCAGGACCAGATCCTCCCCGCCAACAGCGATTCGGAGGAGGAGGACGACGACGACCTGCTGTTGATGCGAAACACAAACCATGACCCGCTTTACCCAGAAGACGATGAGGAGGAGGACACTTCTGAAGAAGAGAGTTCTGGAGAGGAAGAGGATTCAGACGACGAACAGTCGGTGGACGAGGATCTCCAGCGACGGTTAGGCAATACACGCATATGATAAGACCTGTATATACTAAGAACAATAATAAAAGAAAGCCCCATACCCACATGAATATAAAAAGCCTAACTCTAAATTCTGTTGCATAGCAACCTTGATATATATCCACAGAGATCGCCGTGCACTGCACGCACAAGCAAAGCAGGAACGCATACATGGAAGTGAGAATTCGATGGATAGAGAGATTTCACAAGCGAGAACGAAGGCATCCAAATTTATTTTCGATGCAACACATTGCTTCAAAGAAAAAAGATTTTACAAGAGAGTCTCGTAGGGGATGGGCTGGATGGTCTGGGGAACGTTGTTCTCGGTGGAGACGAAACGAGCCTCACGGGGCTGGACAGGGATACGCTTCAGGTTGACCTTCTCGCCCGAGGCCTTGGCCTGCTTCTTCTTCTCGGCGTTGATCTTGACACGGTCCAAGAACTCCTGACGGCACTTGGAGTGCTTGACGTGCTCGATGCGGACGTTGACGCGCTTCTCGATGTAGCGGTTGCCAACACGCTTGTTGATGAGGACACCGACGGCAGACTTGGTGACGTTGTAGACGACACCGGTGCGGCCGTGGTAGAACTTGTGGGGCATACCATCCTGGATCGAGGCGTTGGCCTTGATGTCGACAATGTCACCGACCTTGTAGGTGGTCAGGTAGGTCGACAGATGGGTGGGGCCATGCTCGCGGAACTTGCGCGAGAACATGTGGCGAGTACGAGCACGAACTATTATCATTTACATGGCGTTGCATTAAACATCTTAGTCTTCCTTGGCTATTGTCTCCCGTGATAATCGTCTCTGCTGAATCAGTAAAAGACACTTACGACCGAAAGAGTGCGGCATCCTAAACAAGTACCATCGTGATGAGCATCTGTTTTCTCGAGCCGTGCTGCGAGCTGGGCAGTGGTAGACAGGGTGCGAGGCGCTGTCTTCTGCAACTGCTCCACTGCTTACCTGGTGAAATCTGTCTAAGGAAACAGGGAAAGAGAGAGAGGCTTGTGTCTGGCGGGACGCACACGTCTTTTGATTTTTTTCGCACCGCAAAATTTTATAGGAAGCTAAGCCGCCGAAAAAATTTGCAAGGACTAAAAATGAAGGGCGCGCCCTATTTTACCTTTTTTCTTTCTCTTTTCCTCATCTCACGATGGCTGGCGCCCCCCGTAACTACTCCAAGACCTACAAGGTCCCCAAGCGCCCCTACGAGTCGGCTCGTCTCGACCAGGAGCTCAAGCTGATTGGCGAGTACGGTCTCAAGAACAAGAAGGAGGTCTGGCGCGTCGGTCTCACCCTCTCCAAGATCCGTCGTGCTGCTCGTGAGCTGCTCACCCTCGACGAGAAGGACCCCAAGCGTCTGTTCGAGGGTAACGCCCTGATCCGCCGTCTCGTCCGCATCGGTGTCCTCGACGAGAACCACATGAAGCTCGATTACGTCCTGGGTCTCAAGATCGAGGACTTCTTGGAGCGTCGTCTCCAGACCCAGGTCTTCAAGCTCGGTCTTGCCAAGTCCATCCACCACGCTCGTGTCCTCATCCGCCAGCGTCACATCCGTGTCGGCAAGCAGATCGTCAACATCCCCTCCTTCGTTGTCCGTCTGGTATGTTAAAATCAACCTATTTTATCGTTGTCTTGGTCACTTACTCTTCCTACAGGAGTCGCAGAAGCACATCGACTTTGCTCTGACCTCGCCCTATGGCGGTGGTCGTGCCGGTCGTGTCAAGAGAAAGCGTGCGCGCGCCGCTGAGGGTGGTGCGGGTGATGAGGAGGATGAGGAGTAAATGCCTCATTGCTCTCCACACTCTCGTCTCTTTACCTCTCATGGTGATGAATCTTTGCATGCCACTCAATAAAAAAAGATGTCCACATCTACTCTCTTTTGTGGTTCCCTTTTTTGGTTGCAAAGCACCTGTGCATTTCAGCACAGTATCATCGCTTCATGGCTTTTCAAACTGGTAAGTTCCTTCTGCTCTATTCTCAAATGTTGCCCCTCCTTCCATTGTAGTATGTTGGCTTCTCGAATCTACAAGTGGCATCGGTGCTCAAAGTAGCCGTGCAAGGTAGCATTCAGGTTTTTCGCCGACTACTTACTACATTCAGTGTTTGAGAACAAAGAGAAAAAGCCATGAACAGATGATTGCACAGGTGCTTTAGCAGGGTAGATACAATTTCATTTTTTTGGATCATTAAAAAATTGTAATGCGTATGCGAGAAGGATAGATATGCAATGGGTGAAAAACCGTCGAGGTAAAGAAATGGAGTATAAAAATAATAAGATGTGGTGTAATATGTAAAGAGTGTAAAAAAAAAGGGTGGGGAAAAGGTGGGTTAAAAAAAATAATATACGTCAGGTAGAATTTGAGAAAAGGAGAAAAGGCAGGTTTACAACTGGAAAAACTGTTCGCCATTCTTTTCTCGGCGACCACGCGCTCCCAGGCTTACACGAATATCGTATATAAGGTCGTTCCACTCGCGCCAGAGCGACCGCTTGCCAAAGATCAGGAAGACCCAGATACCAATCAAGCTGACCAGGGCCTCGGCCGTGATCATGAGTCCAAAAGGCGGCAGATGCGGGCTGACGATATCCACGCATTGGTTCTGGTCGCCATTGTTCTCCAGCATACATTCGAGCCAGCTCAGAATGGTGTTGTCGTCGGTCGCAAGTCCCGTCAGACGTCCCATCTGGGTAAAGTAGAAGATCCAGTAAAACAACACGGTGATGATAGCAATGACGGCCAATAGCGCCGCGCGCCACTGAATCTTGACAGCGGAGACAACATGTTTGTGTTTGCGCGCCGCCGCAGCTTGATTGCGCTGGTCGGATCCGGCCGAAAGGGATTGTGACATTTCCGACTGAAGGCTCTCATGCATAGCGACCTAAAAATGGATATAGATCATGAGTGTCTCTTTTTCATTGCCTGCCTTCTTTATCTTTTATAATACATACCTTGGCGATGTAGAAGAAAGTACAAATGTGGACGAGGAAACTCGGGCAGATAATGGCAGCCATGGGATAGAAGAACAGGTCAAAAATGTACTCGACTGAGATCAGACAGAGGTTGGCAAACTCAAACTTGACGGCGTGCAGACCGAGCGCAACAGCCATAAAGGCGGCGGGAATGCCCCAGCAAAAGAGATAGAGGAAGATGTACTTGTTGGTGAAGAAATTGGAGTTCCACACCGTGTGGACGTGCAAGTTGACAATGACGGCCGCACACCACAGCACGGTTGCGAGCGACGAGAAGATGAGAATGGCGCCCTGGGCTGCGCATAGCTTGTTGTTGTCCTGGTCGCTCTGATTGATATCGTCGGCGCACTGCAAGCGCTTGGTTTCTCCAATGGAGAAAAAGACAACCATGCTGAACAGAAAAGTGGCCAGGGCAAAGTTCAGGATCAGCAGCGACGGGTGTCTATCAACTCGCGTCAGTGGATGTGCACATAATCATGTTCGTCTTCTTACCGTCGCTTGTCAGGCAGCACCAAGTAACTCAATAGGATGAAGAAGGAGACAATGGCGGAAACGAACCGAACGGCGTTGGTGGCCATGAAGCCATGCTTGGTCCAATCCTTGTAAAAGAACTATACAAAAGAGAACCCTAGTGAGCACAGGTGCTAGCGCATAAACTACAGTATTGTGTTATATTAGCGTGTGTCGTACCAAATCCTGCACGGGACAGGGCATGCAGCAGCCAAAACGGCAAGATTGCGCGTTTTCCGTGTCGGTAGTGCCATTCTTAGCCTTGGGGTCCTTGATGAAAGGTGCAGGGCATTCGGACAGGACGAAACCGGCCGGGACAGCGGCAAGGTTGATGCCCGAAGAGTTGGTCACTGATGGGGTAGGGCAGGTTAGTAAAATTTTCTATTTTCTATTTTTTCATTTCATTTTCCTCCATCCATTTCATTATGATCTCCAGCAGCACTATGGTTACCTTTAGGATTAATATAGTTGCAGCTATCTGCGGGTTGCAAGGGTTGTTGGGTGATGGGTGACTTGGCAGTGCAGTCCGGGATAAGCGAGGTCTGATCAGTCAAGCCAAAGATGACGCCACATGTCTTGTTGACATCCTCGCAGGTGCTTTCGCAGCCCATCCATATTTCTTGTTCTGAAGAAAGGGAAACATGAATGAGACGACCGAGGGGAAAAGAAGGCCTCGCAAGAATATAGTACGAGAAACTTTAAACTTACGTTGTGCCGTGACCGAACCGCACTTGGGATAGAATGAGGAGCAAGCATAACGAAAGTAGGTATCGACGCACGAGGGGACGATCTCACCAAGCGTTGCGTTTAGTTGGACCAAACTCGTCAGTTGTTGTTCGACCATAGCAATCGGTTCAGGCGCATACACGTCGTAGCTGATGTAGTTCTATAGATGTATATTCTGCGTTCGTGGGGCCTTTCTTCAATTTATTACATTGCGCCATTTCCCGCTTACCGAGCAAATTTGACCCGTGTAGGATGTGCAATTCGTAGCAACTGCCAAGGTTAAAATGAAACAATCAATATCTTAAAGATTGTAGCCTTAGGTAAAACGTACTGCTTTGCGCGCGAGCAAGCATGCCCAGAAGGGCCAACATCAAAAGATGCCCGAGACGTTGCGAAAAAGTCGTCATCGAAACGTTTCGTGGTAAGGAGCGTTGTTGGGGTGAGTATCGATGGAAAAGGAATGAGGTCGGTTGCTGGGCGCGCACAGGCAACTGTTCGGTAGGGTCAAACAAACGGAAAGAGGAAAACGAGAAGAAGAGAAAGGATTGCGCCTAATCTTGCTAAAGAGGTGCTCTAAAATTTGCCCGCGCCAATAAGGAGCGCATCAAACCTTTTTTTTTCTTCTCTTTTGCTGCTCTTCTCTTCTCTTCTCTTTTTTTTTTTTTTTTTTTTTCCCCCCCCCGGGGGGGGGGATG